>PVIC010002405.1:0-77964 GCA_004025085.1 Thryonomys swinderianus
CTTCCTTCCTTCCTTCCTTCCTTCCTTCCTTCCTTCCTTCCTTCCTTCCTTCCTTCCTTCCTTCCTTCCTTCCGTATGCTGGGGAATGCACACAGGGCCTTCCCACTGAGGTGCATCCTCCACCTCTTCCATTTTTTTTTCTTTATTTTGAATCAAGGCCTTGCTTAGTCATTAGGTTACCCAGATTAGCCTTGAACTTGTGATCTTCCTGCCTCAGCTTCCCAGAGTGCTGGAATCATAGGCACGTGGCCCCATATTCAGCTGCTCAGTCCTTTTTTAGGTACTTAGTTTAGAGAGGGTACATAACCTCCCCAAGAGTGTGAAATTCTTAAAAACTGAGTGAGGGTCTGGCTACTCTCTGCCACTCTTCCTCATTATTTCTCCCAGACTCTCAACAGTAATTTCTACTGAATCTTGGTTGGTGGAAACCTCTCCTACCGAGAGGACTGGTCTGCCCTGGAGGCCTCACACCCATCAGCAAGTCCAGGGGAAACAGGGCCCATTCCCTGCAAAGTCCTGAGGGGCCCAGCAGGAGTGAACCAGGCAAGGAGAACCAGGCAAGTCTCAGCCAGGTGCTGAGACTCCTGAGGGAACTAAAAGGTCGCTTGAGAAATACTGCTTCTGCCTGGTGGCTGATGGGAAGGAGGCCTTTTTCTGGGATTCAACCTTCCCTTTCACAATCGAAGTAAAACTTGACATGTAATTACTACCCCCAAAAAGTTACATTTCCACTAAACACGAGCCCTTCCTTTATGTAGCCAATGAGTCAAACCCTTGTCTAACCGGGTGGACTTGTACTGATTTGAATGTTTTAGGTGGCACAGATTCATTTCTAAAGATTTAGTCATTAAAGAAACTATAGCAAACACCTTCCTTCCATTTTCAATATTCCCACAACCGCCTTCTCTCAGGGGACTTCACAACTAAATGTTATTCTTGTTTCTCTTGCCCTCTCTCTGTACACACACACACACACACACACACACACACACACACACACACCCCTCTTCTCCTCTTTTCACTTCATGTATTACAAATGACTTTGGTTTGTGTGAGAAGCTTTTAACATGTCTGCAAAGTACAGAATCCCTTGTCATTGAAAATCCTGCTCAGAAGTCTTTATGCTGTTGTCCTGATTGTGTTTTCTCCACATAAGTCCCGGTCTGGTCTCGTCTCCAGCGTCATCCTGCCTGCGTTAGCTCGCTGAGCCAAGCGCTCAGCCCCAGATGCCCTGCCGAGAGGGAGACAGCAAAGTCTGCCCTGGAGCCACACTGGATCACGCGGGACTGGGCCAGAAACGGAATCTCAATCCTGAAGTGTCGCCTGAGGACAGCGGGAAGGCTGCCGTTTCCCTTTTTACTATGTGAAGAGAATCGGCTGTGGAGAGAAGGGAGGCCAGGCCTGCTGGGCAGGGGCTCAGGTCCCGAATCCACACAGCCAGGCAGAGAAGCCAGGCCCCTCCCCTTCCTGCCTGCTCCTCTCCTCTCTGGCCCCTCCTGGCCGTAAGAGGGGGAACCCGGAGCCCTGATTTAGGACCTCAGGAATCCCTTTCTAATAAGAACAACCAGATTCCAGGGTGATGTCAGTTCCTAAGACACTACTAGCAATAATGCTCGGACTAGCTCGGTCTTCCCAAATGTTTCTCATCATTGTTAGATGTACCTGTTGACTAGGTCATGTCATATCAAGTAAATTCAGAAAACTCTGAGATAAGCACATTTCTGTTGTTTTTGGTAAAGAACTTGTTGGAGCCTTTATTCAGTTTATGTACTTGAGACTAGGAAAAACACTTTTTTTTGAGACAGGGTCTCGCATTGTAGTTCAGGCTGGCCCTCAGCTCACTATGTAACCCAGGCAAGCCTCGAACTCAGCAATCCTCCTGCCTCTGCCTCCCGAGTGCTGGGATGACAGGCGTGAGCCACCATGCCCAGCACTGTGGTATGTGGTATTGATGGCTGGTGGGCGTGAGTCACCACGCCCAGCATTGTATGTGGTTACCGGGATCGAACTCAGGGCCTTGGCGCTTGCGAGGCAGGTGCTAGAACCACTGAGCTAAATCTCCGGCCCAGGAAAAAATACTTTTTTTAACCTAAAGGCCCTGGAGAGAACAGTCAGGAAATTTGTGCAGTTCTGTCAACTCCTGGGTGTATATACAATAAAAATACATGTCACACAAAATCTTGTTTATAAGTATTCACAGCACTATTCAGAGGCAAAACCTGGAAATAACCCATATGCATCAATGGATAAAGGGAATGAACAAAATGTATTGTATCTATATGACAGCATATTATTTGACCATAAGAATGAAAATGCTTGTACGTGGTGTTACATGGATGATTCTGTTCTGTTCTATTTGTTTTTGAGATGAGATCTCACTGTGTTATCCAAACTGGGGCCTCAAACTTGGGGTCCTTCTGCCTAAACTTCCCAAATTATCTGGTATTACAGGTGCATGTTACCATACCCAGCTGTGAGGAAGATGAATCTTAAAACATTATACTACATCAAGGAGGCCAGTCCCCAAGGGTCCAGTATTATATGACTCCATTTTAATGAAAGGTGAGGAATAGGCACATAAGGGGAAAGTGATTAGTGTTACTTAGGGTGGAAAGTGGGGTAGAGGTAGGGTGAGTAGGGAGGGGTGGTTAAGGGCATGGTAGCTCTTTCTTGGAGTGATAAAGATGTCAGCAAATCGACTGTAGTGGACAGTTAGTTGTGTGTTACTATCTCAGGAAAGTGGTTGTATTTATGGATGTGTACATAGCTGTTTGGCTCTTTTTAACAGGCTTTGTGGGTGAGACCAGCGGCAGAGTTTGGAGGAGGGGATTTCCCAGGGGCTCAGATCTGTCCACTTTGGTTCCTTGGCCTCCCTGCTCAGAGTTAGCAGCCTCTGTCCAAACCTTGTTCTCCTCTTCCCCCATCAGCCGAAGTGGAGCTGAAGGGACCAACCCGCTTTTCTCAGGTGACCCTGACTGCCATCTTTTTCAGAGATTTTAAGAATGTCTCACTCCAGATACCAGGTGTGTTTGCTGGGTCCACAGGAATGGGGGAAAAATCTCTACCAACCTTCAAAAACACAAGTTTAAAGGAAACAGCAGTCTACTTGTATCATGAGCAGATTTGCAAAGTGAATAAACATTTCAGGGGTTCCATAAGCACAAAATAGGGAAGATATTATTTGCTTAAACTAGGATCCACACCTTAGCAGAAAATCTATTGTTCAAAATGGAAGCAAAATATTGCAAAGACTAAAATGGGAACAGTTTTGGGTGCTATTTATGAAGAAGTGTGGTGTGCTGGTCACATGAGAGTTAAGTACAAAAGACTTTTTGCCTCAACCCTTGTTACTGGAAACATCCCTAAAATGTCCCCATTCAATTTCCTGCCATGGTACAGAGCACCCAGGGAGCAGAATTTAATTTTCAGGTACTGAATGATTTCCTTAGCTTCCGGGTCTTTCTGGACTTTATTATGGTTTGAGGCAACAGGTGGAAGAATAGACATCTTGAATTACATTTGGTCTACAGAATGTTCAGAATCTGAAGTTAATGAAAAGAAAGCAGCAGAATTCCTGATGAGATTTGTTTTTGTTTTGTCATCCTCTGCTTTTCTCTGCAAAGCCAAATCTAGCTTTCACCACCTTCTCTGAGAGGTTCTGTGGGGTAGGGTGAGGCCACCAGGCCCTAGAAATTGCACTCCAGCCTCTCCCACACCTGCTTCTCTTCTTTCTCTTCTCTTCTCTTCTCTTCTCTTCTCTTCTCTTCTCTTCTCTTCTCTTCTCTTCTCTTCTCTTCTCTTCTCTTCTCACGTCTTCCTCTCTCCTTTTCTGAGCATGGTCTCTCTGGATACTTAAGTGGATCCATTCTGATTCCCTCCCTGGAAGTCACGGCCTTTATATAGACTCAGATGGTTCTAGTTAGTTGGTATTTTGCTGGGTGCTGAAGCCACTTTCTTATTCCTGAGGAGCCCCCAGCACAACTCGTTGCAAAGGGAGGACACACACGTCACTGAGCGAGCCCAGCGCTCCAGCAGAACAGGGTGCTGCATGTCATCTGGAACTAGTCTTAAGGAGCAACAGGCTTTAAGCCTGGCAGCACCCCCTGCCCCGACTGAAAAGTGAAGTAACCAGAACTGTCCTCCGTTGAGAGTGTGGGGTTGTGGGGCAAAGTCAGAAGTTCTGGGATGCAGCTGTTTGGACTGCAAAGAGCCTTGAGCCTGGAGTCCAGGGCCTGGGTCTCCAGGTGGACTGCTGGGACACCTGCCCTGCCTGGCTTGGTGATCATCTCCTGGCTGGCTTCTGAGGTCACAATGCAGCCCACACATTCCTCCCCCTGGTCCTTGTCTTTTGGCTTTGATCTTCCCCTATCCAGAGGAATGAGTGAAGTCAATGCTCTTCTGAGATGAAATAACAGAAACCACTCAAAAGAGTTAAAGCCAAAAGGCTCTTTATCCAGGGTAGCTAAGGAAGTCTGGGGTGAGGGCACTGAAACTTCAACTAGAACAAGCTCTCACGGAGTCTCTCTTCTCCCTGACTTTCCTTCTCTACTTGGCCACTCTGAGTCGTGCAACTTCTCAGAGAAGGGACCACGAGGAGGCTCTGGCCACTTCGTGCTGGTTAGAGGTGGAGCACGGAGCATGATCAGATGCCTACAGGGGATCTCAAGGGAGAAGCCAGCAGGTCCACTTTGTGCTGCTTCTGGCTTATGGGAAGGTTCTCTTGCACTTCTGAGACAGAGGAAACTTCTGCACAAATTCTGGGACTGTTCAACATTCCCAGTCTACCGAAGCTTCCTACTTAAATATCAATTCCACAAAGGTAGGAACTTGTTTACAGTCTGTATCTAAGCCTGGTATCTCTAGCACCTAGACCACAGTTGGGACTCAAGTGTTTGTTGATGAATAAATTTTCTTTTAAAATAGCTTTACTGTGATCTATCCAAAACATAAAAATGCTGCACAAATTTCAGAGTATATAACTTTAATATTTTTATGTATATATACATCTGTGAAACTATTTTCAGTTCAAATAATGAATGTATGCATTACCCCAAAAGTTTCCACATACCCCTTGGTAATCCCTCTCCAGCCTAGACAACTGCTAATTTGTATTGTGTCACTATATATTAATTTGCATTCTCTAAAATTATATGCAGAGTGGAAACACAGTATTTATTCCACGTATTTATGACTGATTGGCTTCTTTCATTCACACAATTATTCTGAGACTTACCCTATAGTTGTGAATGGCTCATTCCCTTTCATTGCTGAGTATAATTCCATTTTCTGGTTATAGCAGTTTGTTCATTTGGATGTTGATGGACATTCAAATAACTTGTAGTCCTGAGTTATAAGAAAGAATGCTTCTGGGGGCCGGAGGGTTAGCTCAGTGGTTTCAGTACCTGCCTCACAAATGCAATTTCTCACAAAAGAAAATTTATTCATCCTGAGTTTGATCCCCCGTAACCACATACAATGTGGGGCATGGTGACTCATGCCTACCAGCAATCAATACCCCAGGGCCGGGCATGGTGGCTCATGCCTGTAATCCCAGCACTTGGGAGGCAGAGATAGGAGGATTGCTGAGTTCGAAGCTTGCCTAGGCTACATAGTAAGCTCAGAGCCAGCCTGAACTACAAAGCGAGACCCTGTCTCAAAAAAGAAAGAAAGAAAGAAAGAATGCTGCCATGAACATTTCTATACAAGTCTTTGTATGGTCATATGCTTTCATTTCTTTGAGTAAATACAAAGAAGTAAAAGGTCCGGATCATATGGTAGATGTAAGTTTAGCTTTTAAAGAAATCATTTGCCTATTTTCCAAAATGATGATAACACTGATCCTGAAATATCAAACTAAATTTGCATTACTGGAAACTAGTCTCAAGGAACAACAGGCTTTAAGCCTGGCACCCCCCACACACACATCCCAGACTGAGGGGTGAAGTAACCAGAACTGTCCTCCATTGAGAATATGGGGTTGTTTGTCAATATGTATTATTGTTTTACTTATTGTTGATTTCAATTTGCTTAAATTCTGTTTGAGATGTTAATTTGTTGCTTTCTTTCTTATATAGGTTTTTGTCAGCAATCAACGATGCTTACAATGACTTGGGAAGTATCTCCTTCAATTTACTAAGAGTTTGGTGTTATGCCTTTCTTAAGTATTTGCTAGAATTCACCTGTGAAGCTATTTAGCTATTGGACCTGGAGCCCCCACCCTTTTATGGGAGATTTTTAAAATACATTTAATAGATGTATGTTCATATGACCTATTAAGTTATTTTTTGACATGCAACTAGCATGTCCTAAAACTCAGCATTTCCAAGTGTATTAGTTAGTGATACTTGGTATAGTTTTATGATTGTACCACTGCCACTGCTATCTAAATCCAGAAAATTTTCATCACCTCAGAAAGAAATCACATTCTCCTTAGCAGTCATGTCTCATTTCTTCCATCCCCTGCCTTTGGACATCACTAATATTTTTTTGTAACTATAGATTTATTTATTTTGTACATATCACACAACCTTTGGCCTTTTCTGTTGGGTTTTATTCATTTAGCATATTGGTCAAGATTCATTCATGTTACAGCAAGTATCAGCACTCCCTTACTTTTTTATGGCCTGAATATCTAAAAAAGAAATCTTGGAAAAGAATAAAGTTGGAAGAGTCAACTTCTTGATTTCAAAACTTGCTACAAAATTGTATAGTTGAGATTTTAATATTGAGATATGAAAAACATATTGACTAATGAATAAAGTTGAGGATATACATTTATAGTACATTTTCAAAGATTCTAAGATAATTTAATGGGAAAATAGTATTTCCAACAAATAGTGCTAAGATAATTTTATATATATATATATATATATATATATATATATATATATATATATAAGAATGAAATGGAATCCCTATCTCACACCACATATACAAAGTCAACTAAAAATAGACAAAGACCTAAATGTAGGAGCTAAAGCTATAAAAAGTTAAGAAACTATGACTGGTGGAGGGGCTGCAGATTTAGCTCAAGTGGTACTGCATCAACTCTGGACATACAAGGGCCCAAGTTCAATCCCCAGTACTGCAAAAGAAAGCAAGAAAGAAACTATGGCTAGGGATAAAGCTCAGTGAAGGAGCACTTTTGTTATATATGTGACACCCTGGGTTCAATTCCTTGTACCCCCACTCAAATGTAAGAAATCATAGGCACATATCTCCATGAACCATGGAATAATTTTTCATAGATATCATTCAATAAACACAAGCAATACACGAAAAAAATTTTAAAATTTCATCTAAATGAAAAACTTGATGTTTCAAAGGACATCAAAAAGTAAAAAGAAAACCCACATAATTTGGGTTGAAATTGTTTTTACAAATCATTTATCTAATAAGGAACTTGTATTTTGACTACACAAAAGGTTTTTATAATTTAAAATAAAAAACAAATGATCCAATTAAAAATGGGCAAAGTATTTGAAGACACAGTTCCCCAAAGGAATATAAATGGCCAAATAAGCACATGAAAAGATGCTTAACACCATTAATCACTAGGGAAACATAAATCCAAACCACAATGAAATACCATTTCACACTCACTAGGATAACTAGAGTTAAGCAAGCGTCAGGATATGGGGCAGTCGAACCCTTACACTTTCCTGAAGGGATATAAAACTGTACACCAACTTTGAAAAAGTCTGGTAGTTCTCCAAACAATACCATAGGACCCAGTAATTCTTATCCCCCCCCAAAGAGAAATAAAAACAAATGTCCATGTAAAAACTGGTACATAAATGTTTGTAACAACACTATTAATAATAATCCCTAAGTAGCAACAATCCAAATGTCATCAGCTAAAAGCAGGTAAATAGAATACGATACGCCCATGCTGTGGCATATTATTTAGCAATAAGAAGCAGAGCTCGCACCTGCTCTGTCACGTGGACAAGCCCTGAGTGCAGCCAGAGGGGTCTAGGACGGACACAGAGAGCAGGTCAGTGGCTGCCTAGGAGGCGGGCCAGGGGTGAGCGGCTTTGGGGAGGGAGTGGCGGAGTATGAAAATATTCTGAGATCAGCTCTGCTGATGAATACACAGCTTTGAAAGCTGTTGAACTATACATTTTAAATAGAGAATTGTATAGCATGCTAGTTAGAGCTTGATTAAGTTTTTTGTAAACAGAAAGTTTAAAGTCCAATAAAAAGCGTCTCCTTGCTCTAGCTGGTGGCCTTCTGCAACTCTGTGTGCCGGATGGGGCTCTGCGTCCCTGGGGGAAATTTGTGTTCCTGAAGCCCGGACCTCAGTGACTTTCTCCTGGAGTAAGAATGAAGCAGAGGGCAGTGTGGGGGTGCTGGGGAGGCCAGTGGGAGGGATGCAAGGGGCAAGGGGTGGCTGGAGACCAAGGAGGGTAGGAGGAGACCCAGGGTACTGCGGTGATCTGTCCTGTCCTGGCCCCTCTCTGCTGACTGTGGGCCCAGACTGGGCACAAGGCTGCTCTGTTCCCCGAGTTCCCTCGTGGGAGAAGCAGATGCTAGCACTCCCACGCTGAGACGTCCCTTCTCTCCTCACGCACACAGCCGTCCATCAATTCTTTGGGCTCCGCTGACCTCCCCTGGTAGGGCTGTCTCAGCCTGTCACAAGCAGGGAGGTGAGGATGACCTCCCAAGCCTCAGTCTGCCTCTCTCCAGGAAGAGCAATCATTCACCTGACTGGCCTCCCCTGACACTTGGAATGAGCGTCCAGAGTTACCATAGAACTCTGGGAAAAGAGCCCCAGGGAGCAGTGCTGAGAGTTACAGGAACTATTGCACGTGGAATGCGACAGCCACCCCGGGCTGCGGGGGCGCCACTAGAGCCCATCCTACTCACTTCCGGCGCATGCAGTTTGCAGTTTGGTAGGGCCAAGGTCAGGAGGGCTGCTGGTGACTGGAAAAAAAACGGAAGGACAACAGCCACCCCGAAACAGACCCACACCTCAGTCCTTTTGGCTTGGGCTCCGAGTTCAGCCTGCAGGCTAGGGCAAACTGCCTTTCTACACACTGATTCCTCGGGCCTGTGAAATCAGGCTGGACAGGTCACTCTGTGCTCCCGCTCGCTCTTCTCCAGAGGGGACTCTGAGTGTAATACCATGAGGAAAGGCACAGGGATTGAAAATAGGGAGAGTCCATCCCCAAGGTAAACTGCAGACCGCAACTTTACTAAGATCACTGCTGGGGAACACTGCTGTCTAGAGATGGTTCCAGTTCTGTATAGAAAATACTGCCCCCAAATCTCCATGACCTCACTGTGAAGTCCTGTCAGTTGTGGGAAGTCTTCCAGCCATGTCTTCTGCAAACCAGAAGAGGGGCTGGAGGAGAGAAAGCTAGGAATGGCTTCCCCTTTTCTGCTGCCTTCATCCAGAAAATGAGGGTCTGACACAGGGGTCTGACCCCTCCTCTGAGAGGAGGAGGCAAACATGATGTCTTGAAAGAGAAGGTGGCCAGAATAAGGTGCTCTGGCAGCTGTGGGATCAAGGCCTACCCCTTCCCACGCTGTCTGTCAGGACACGGCTCTTGAGGCTGCTGTGTGTGGCTACCGTGGACGTCACTTGTGGACCTCTGGAGGTGCAACTCTAGGAGCTAGGCCCTGCTCTCTAGTTTTGTTTTGTTTTGAGACAGGGTCTCGCTTTGTAGTTCAGGCTGGCCCCAAGCTCACTGTGTAGCCCAGGCAAGCCTTGCACTCAGCAGTCCTCCTGTCTCTGCCTCCTGAGTGCTGGGATTACAGGTGTGGCCATGCCCGGACCTGCTCTCTAGTTTTTACCAGAGGTGATGGGTGCTTGCAGCCACTCTATTTACACTAGTTTTTCCTAATGTCTGACTAATTGATCCCAAAGCTTACTGATCTTTAAATTTTTTGAATGTTCTCCTTAGTGAATAACCTTCATAGCAGAAAAAGGCTTTGCTCAAGTTGCAAGGACCAAAATTGAAAAGGGCTTCCTATTCTGAACTCTTTTTGGCTTAAATTCCCTCTTGACTGCACATTGCAAACCCAGGTCTCCTTCATCAACACACTTTGATCAGTTTGCACAAGCAAAGGTTTTCCTACTCATTTCCACCTCCTCTTCATGCACTCGACTGTATCTTAGAAGAGAAAGTGAAACACAGCTCACGACCTAATGAGAATCATGGTTTAAAAAAAAATTAGCTATGATTTCCTGAGTGCTTTCCCATTGCCTGACACAGGGCTAAGACTTGACGTATTATTTGATTTATGTCTCCACAGCCCCACAAGTTGAATCTGCTTTATGAGGAGATGAAGCCAGCCGGAGGCAGGCCTGCTCAGGTTCCCATGGTAGCCGTCAGCACCTGCCCACATCACCTTGCAAGAGGAAAGCCCCCCTGCTTCCACTGGCATGGTACACCCACACAAGCCTGCTCCAGAGTCCCTCAGAGGCAGCAGCTGAGGCAGGGCTGCCATTCAGGGCAGAGAGGTAAGACACACACACACACACACACACACACACACTCCACCTGAATGCAGAACACAGGGCAGGGTCAGTGTACACATACTCCTGGGCCTTTTCTCTGAGAAACTGAATAATTCAAATTTCCCATTCTTTTTGCAGTAAGTGTATTCTTGGTAAACTTATTTTGCAGTTACCCTTTCCCAAGTCTCACTTGAAAAGCTACTATGATGAAGTGGCATATGTTCATTTTGCACATGTGGGAGAATTATAGAAAAACAACAAGAAGATAAAAGGGACACATTGTCTGATAACTGCTAACACTTTGAGGTTTTTATTTCTAGCTTATTTTTTGTGTGTTGCTCTTTTATCCACTGATCAGACTATCTATACAATTCTGTCATTCTTTAAAAACTCATCGTTCTTATATAAAAAATTTTCCACGTGATAGCAAAACTCAAAAATATCAAAGGAAATAGTTTTATAACATTCTATTTAGTGGGTGAACCTTAGTTTAATCATACCCTAACCTTTGACACCATTCTGTAAGTTCGGTTTTTCACATATCAGGATTTCACTGAGTAAATTGGTGTTGTCTACCAACATCTGTATTCTGTGTATCTAGGAATTAAAATGTTATAGCTGGTCATGTGCTATGAATTTGGCTTTTTAAAAGACTTCAGGATGAGTTGAAAATTGTGATAAATTTTCATAAAACATTCAGCTAAGTCTCCTAGGAGCTCTCTGTGGGAAATGAAAATACACAGGTTAGATAACTATATAAGTATGTAGTTATGAAGTCAATAACTGGTTGGAGAACTCAACCCAAAGGATACTAGTTGAAGGGTCAGTGTCAACCTGGAGAAGAGCGTCCAGTGTCCATGAGGCTAGGTCTTTAATATGGATGAAACCCTAGAATACAGGCTTATAAATTATAAGTTTGTAAAGGGCAAGATTATGTGATAGAAAAAAGGTCCAGAAAGATCTCTTCAGTTTGGAATATTTGTCTGAGACCACGAAGTTGAAGGGACAAGGTAAAGGAAGTCTGGTATTTAGGCTAAAAAGCCAACCACATAGACACAAAATGAAGAATTCAAAGTTAAAAGCAACTGGTTGGTTGCAAGCTCAGTATGAACCCAAAGTGTGACATGCTGCCAAAAACCCTCACAGCAGAGTAGCATGTCATGTACAGAGCAGAGATGTCACACTCCCACTGGCTTTGTGCTGATGAAATCACAGATCTGCTCCAGAGACACATTTTAGGAGAAGATCTGACAAGCAGGAGGAAGTCACTGAAAGGGCAATCAGCCCCGGTTGAACTCTGGAAATGCTGTTGCCTCAGCACCACCAAAGCTGGGGAGCACAGGGCTGCCCTATGAAGTGGGGCTCTGCTGGGCTCTACAACTCAACTGCCATTTGCCAGCTCAGGGACCTTGGACAAGTTACTCTCAGTGCCTTCATGCCTACATTCGTCAAATGGGGACAATAATAGCACTTATTCCACTTGGTTGTCAAGAGGCTTAAGTAGATTAACAACTGTCATGTATCTAGAACCATGCCTGATGTCACTGTGTGAAGTTGAGGGGTTCCAGCCTGCAGAGGCTCAGCAAGATATGATGGGGGCAGCAAATGTCTGCAAGCTGTTCTGAGGACAAGAAGTGCTGCTTTATCCCGGAGGCTCTGAGGAACCATGCTTTGTTTGATAGAAAGGTAGAAGTGTGGCTTGTTCTTTTACGAGTGCTTCTGTGCTGAATGCCAGGAATATTAAAGTAGATGAAATGCTTTGTCTAGTCCAGGGCCTGCAGGTCTTTTGAGAAAGCTGTCCAGAGCTTTGCACAACAATGTGGGATTACTGCCTAGAGCAACTGAGAGCAGGGTGACTATTGTGATCCACCTGGACAACTGCTTGGTGCATAAACAGACGTGGGACATTTCAGCAGCATCTGCAGGAATAAGTAGGAGTTTATGTGGGAGCAGAGGGAACAGGGTGTGGGAGCAGAACTATTACTGGGTATGGAATTTTCTAGGCAATAGTGACAAGTTGGTGATATTACAATACAAGGTAAATAGGGTGACTGCAAATCAAGCTAGGAACAAGAAGATATCTTTTTCAGAAGCTCAGTGATACATGATTTTGATCCAGGAAGTGGCCACAAAAATCAAGAAAAGCACAGCAACACGATCTTCATCCTCTGAACTTTCTGTCTCTTCTACTGTTTCTCAGTAGTCCACTAGAATAACTGGTGAATAACTGGTTTCAGGGAAACGGAGAAGGATTTGATTCAATTTTCTAGTCATCTGTTTTCAGTATAAACAAAGGGAAATATACCCACAGAATGGGACATTGTCATGGCCCTCACACACCTGCAACTTGGAAGTACCCATGTGCAGAGATTGGAGCAAAGACAGGAAGACTGATAACTTCAAGATTGATGCCACTCCCTGGAAGGAGTCTTCTTACCGCCCATATTAGTCCATCTTCTGTTACTATGATGCAGCACCTGAGGCTGTATAACTTATGAAGGAAATAAATTTATTTAAACTCAGTTTTGTAGGTAGCATGGTGGTGGCTCTGGTGAGGGTCCCCCTGGTTTTGCTTCCTCATGGTGGATAATATGATGGGAATGTGTGCAATAAGGAGAGATCACATCCCAAGACAGGAAGAGAAAAGGAAGGGCTGGGCCTACTCCTTCTTACAAGAACTAACCAGGGACACCAGTGAACAAATGATATCACACCAGGCCTCAACTTTTAAAGATCTCACCATCTCTTAACATCATTGTACTGGGGACCAAACCTTTAACATATGAATCTTTGGGGACAAATCATACCCAAATGATAGCACTGGCAGAACTCAGGTATAAAAGAAATGAAAGGAAAGAGGAGCACATCGTCCAATAATCAATGCCATTTAATACTCATATAGTATGCTATAGGAGATACAGAAATGAGTAAGCTTTCAACACTTCCTTCAAGGGGTTTATGATCTAGCATTCAAATGTAACCAATTATATGTATTACCATCCTTAAATGCTAGAACTACCACCTCTGATCATAATGCAAAAACTGGAATAGATGTGTCCTCTTGTTGTAAAAGCAAACCTAAACCTGGATTAAACACACATGGCAGATGTTGTCAGCTAACGGACAACAGGCTGTGCAGGGTCCGGGAGGGAAAGGGAAGAAACACAAAAGATGAGCTTTTTTGCACCCTGACACTCTGCCTGCATATACCAGAAAGGAAGGCATTTCATAGGCAGCGCACAAATTTGAGCCATAATGAAACTCTGGCAAGGTCTAGCAGAAAGCAGATGCTCTGGAACTGAGAACAGGATATTAGAGAGGGAAGAGTGCTGGGAGGTGCTGGAGCTATAGCTCAGCCAGAGGGGAACCCTGTGAACTCCGCAGCATGAGACAACAGGTGAGACAACAGGAAGGCCATTCCACGGGTCTGCTCTGTCAAAGTTTAAAAGCATTCTTTGATAGGACAAGAGAACTATCAGAAAATTGACTACATATTAAAACAAAGTTCTGTTCAACAAAGGAAGACAATACAATTCATATTCCTTTCAGATTATCAGGTTCAAAGGCTGCAACAATCAAAAGTTAACAGGAGTCTGGACGAGCAGGGAAATGTGAACCACATTCAAGAAAAAAGAATAGTCAATACAAAACAAGAACTTGAAATGCCCAGGATGTGGAATGAACAGATTTTACAACACTATAAAAATGCTTTAAGGACCAAAAGTTAAACATGGTGTTGATAAGTAGAAGGAGAATCTTACCACATAAACTAAACCTATAAAAAAGAACCAGATTCTAGAACAGAAAAGAACATTGTCAAAAATAATTCACTAGGCAAAGAAGAGATGGAAGAAGATGCAAGCAATGTGGAAGACAGAACCATGAAAATTCATTCTGGAAAAAAGAGAGAAAAAGAGACTGGACAATGTTTTGTGACAATATGAATGAAAACAAATACACATATAAACAGACAGGTCCAGAGGTAAAGAGGGAAAATGTGAGATGAAAAACAAGTTGTTGAAAATCTCCCAAATTTGTTGGGAAAAAATTCAAGTTGCAGATTTGAGAAGTTCAGTGAACTTCATACAGCACAAATACAAATTGGGTCCATCAAAGTCAAGCTACTAAAAGTTAAAGATTAGGAGAAAATCTTGCAAGGGGCCTAAATGAACAGATATATTACACTGAGAGGAATTATGATATGAGAAAAAAAACTTTTGAAATAATAGAGATAGGGAATAAAGCAATGATATTTTTTAAATACTGACAGGGAAAAACCTCATAAATTCAGAAGTTTATATCCAGCTAAAGTAAATTTTAAGAGTAAAATAAAAATACTTTCCAGATAACAAAGAATTTGTCATGGGACTTCAGCTCTCCGTGAAACTCCCTGCAGCAACCCTAGCAGGATGAGTGCTTCTTACGTTCATCTGAAGAGGTGAGTGCCAGTGCCTGAGTACCAGGTGACAGGTTGGCACACTCTGCAGGAATCCATCGATCACTCTGTGCCCCTGAGTCTGTAGGAGAACCAGACCCGTAGGCGTGTTCCAAAGGGTGAGCTTTGATTTGAGGAGGCAGTAGGAATACATCGCTGTGTGCGCAGCGAGGCCTGTTGTCAGGATAATGAAATCCCTGCAGGCTGGTAAAGAGCTACTGTTTCAAGTCCCCACTCCCTCGCTTACCACTTTAATCTGGCAATAAAGGATCAGTTCCCAGACAGCCGGGTGTCTTGAGACCCTGCCTCAGGACACTGCTGGCTTCTCTGATTGGTAGGTGCCTGCACTGTGCCAGTTGTTAAAGATGTTGCCCCTGCAGCCTGGTGGGGCTGCTTCTCAGGAGGAAGCCATGGTGTTCTGAGACGGGGAAGAGAGAACACTAGGAAGCGGTTGGGGGTGCCCGTTCCCGGGATCTCGTCTGAGAAGGGGACAGGAAGGTACTGAAAGCCCGCAACATTAGCTTTCTAAGCCTGCACAAATGTTCAAGGACACTTGACTCTCTAGGCGACCTCTGTTTTAATCCCTTAGGCCGTATTTTTCCCCTTGAAAAAGGGATATTTCATAGTCTTTTAAATAAATCTCTTCGGCTCCACTGATTTGGAATAACACATTTAACAGCTTAAGAAGAAAGTGACCGCTGGTCTCTTGGCAAGGTGCCCTCCGTGAGCCCATTTTCTCAAGGCCTCTGTGGGTGACTGAGCCCGCACAGTGCCCCTGGCACTCTGAAATACAGCCTTGTTCTGGGGTCCTAGGCAAGTGTGGCTCTGCTCCCCACTCCTGAGGCTACTGGCTGCACTGTGGAGAACACCCACTGTCCAGGTCACAGAAGCCAGACCGCGGACACCCAGAAGGCATTTTCTTTGTCACCTGCCATGACCTGTTTAGCCACAGAAAGGAACACTTTCTGTCCTTCCATTTCAAGGGAATGTGTGAGGTAGGGGTGTGCTCCGTGTGCTTCTCAGGCAGACGGGGGAGGGTGTCCTGGCCTCAGGAGCCATCACAGGCTGGCCAGACCTCCAGAAGAGGGAAGCAAGGTTGGTCAGCAGTGTAAACCCTGCTGGCCAGAGCCCCACACAAGAACTTGTGGGCAGCTGTCAGTGCTCAGCCTCAGGTACTTCTTTGCCTCCCCTGGGGCCTTGAACCAAACCACAGCCTTAACAAACTACAGTAACTTGCTGAACCCTCAAACACTCATTCTTACTGAACTGGGAAACCAGTGTTTGTGTTTTAAAATAACCTCTTAGCGACATAGAAACAAAGTACTATTTTACTAAGTTAGTAAAGCTTTTTCCAAAATCACTGCTCACATCAGCCGATTCCCAGTTAAAACTATGCCCCAGCAGAGCCGATGCCCCTTTCGGTGTAGTCCCTGGTTTGCGCAGCTTTTCCATCAGACTGTGCCATGCTGGGAAGGCAGCTTCCAAGGCCATGTGGAGAGATACCACGCAGCCATCCTATGCTCCAAAAGCCCATCAGCTGCCAGTCCTAGTGAGGGTCCTTGCTTCAAATTCACCTTTGGAGTGAAATGTAAGAAACACAGTGCTGAGCATCAGCAAACACATCAGAAGTGTCCACGTCTGTCACAGGCAGGACCCAACTGGGGCCCTAAAGAGGTCAGGAGCATTAGAAACCCCCGAGGCCAGTAGGCACAGAGGTAAATGAGCCAAACTCCCATGGCTTCTGATTCAATGGGTCTGAGATGGGCTTCTCTGTAAGGGCTGCCCAGGTGAAGTGCATGCCGCTGGCTTGGACCACACTTTGAGAGCCCCTGAGGTCCTTTTGTTTGTTTTTTAAATTTAAGGAATCCCAATGAGGTATGGAGGCAACATGTAGAAACATTATGATTGCAAATGAAGTAAGAACACACAGGCAATGAAACAGAAGGAGGTTATGGCTCAGAGGTAGGCAAGCATAACAGAAAATGCAGAATTGCTTGAAAACAGCAAGACCTGTAGCTGCCCACACTGAGATAAGCCCTTTCTTGTTCCTTTCTTTCCTGGGTATTTTCCACCCACAGAGGCCAGGTGCCTGGCAGTCTTGTGGGAGCCCCAGCAGGGGCCTATGGCAGAATGAAGGGCGGGTCTTTCTCCAGCCCACGGGTGGCCTTTCATGAAGGGAAGCACTCACACCACTAATCAGGCTG
The DNA here is from genome assembly GCA_004025085.1 of Thryonomys swinderianus. NCBI lineage: Eukaryota > Metazoa > Chordata > Mammalia > Rodentia > Thryonomyidae > Thryonomys > Thryonomys swinderianus. The sequence goes on from PVIC010002405.1 coordinate 17,105, forward strand.
TCAACATGCAGCTCGGGTGCTCCCGGGTGCTCCACATGCTCTCCAACTGAGCCCTGACACTTCCTAGAGTTGACACAGGGCTCCGTGAAGTCGTTAATGACATTTTTTTCTTTTGAGATCATCTACTTCCTAATAGGATAGATTTAAAGGAAAACATGCTCTGATCATTCAGCCGCCTCTTTTTGACACCACTAACAAGGAACTAATTTGCAGGCCTGTGGAAGAGGTGGGCAGAGAGGAAGCTCAACAGGGCCTCAGGCAGGAGGCCAGGCTTAGGTAGGGGCTCATGACTTACCCCTGTGCCACAGTGTCAAGCTGTGTGCTCATCTCATGCGGGGCAAACTGATGCCAGTTGTTACCATGGCATCTACGTGGACAAAGAGTTGTTAGTGATTTAGGTCCTTTGTACACCTGGAAGCACTCTGACAACCACACGTGCATTTGACTCTAACAAAAACTTTAGGGAAAAAGAGGAATGAGAATGACTACCCCCTTTTGGGGGGTATCACAACTGAAAAGAGGCTCAGCACAAAGAGTGGACACAAAATCAAACATATGCTTAGTGCTTACTGTGTCAGACCAGCAGGGCTTGTCCCTTTTCAGTTTTATCATCTATGAAATGAAGGGGCTCGAAGGGAGAATTATAAGGTGTTTCTATAGGTCTCTTGTTCTAGGAATCAACTGCTTAAGGAAAAGGACTTGCTCAAGGTCATGCGTTAGTCATGAGAATAATAACACAGACAGCTGTGTCTCCAAGGCTCCCTCTGCAGAATCTGTCCCCGCTGTCACTCAAAGCCACCTCCCTCCTTCTTGGCTGCAGAGCCCTCAGCTGCCCTCTGGACCTTGCAAAGACAAAGACCCCCGAGGTGGCGGAAGGACACAGACTCAGAGTGTGGCTTGGATCCCGGTAAGACCAGCTGCTCAGACTGCAGAGAAGTCTATTTGCTTTGGCATCTTCTTCTCTAGACCAACACAATGGGCACCTGCCTCACAGCAGGCCTTGTGCCACATAAAGGATATGGAAGTCAAAATACATGTTGTCCAACGATAAGAAAGATGGAAAGGGGGAGAGCCAGGCTGCTCCCTAGTGCTAGCTGAATCCAATTTGGCTCTGAGACTCGATCCAGTCCCTACTTGGACTGTTCGGCCTGCCCTTGACACTGGACTATATCAACATGGAGAAAGGAGCATCTCTTTTGTAAGCAAAGTAACGTCTCTTTTGTGAGCACAGAAAGACGCTAGCTATGTCCCAGGTGAATCTAGTCTTCCTCAGATAAACTTAGTACCCATCAAACTCCAGGAGAAGCTGTCTTTATTATTAGTGGTAATGGGGATTCAGCCCAGGGCCTGGTGTGTACTGGGCAAGCACTCTACCCCTGGGCTACATCCTCAGCCTGAGGTTAAGTTCAGAGAACTCGGCTTGTAGACCTCGTTCTGCAAGCGCACTGGAAAAAGCACAACACATGTCTGATCCCAACAAGCCACTGTCTGGAAGATCGATGAGCTCTTTCCTGAGACTCAAGGCTCCTTTTCACATGGAGGCACTGAAGCTGGTGGCTTCCTATCTGCAGTCACCTGGCAGATGACTGTTCTTCTATCTGTTCAGTACAGTCTACAGAATTATTTGAAGGTCGCGTCTCAGGCACAGCGGTCAGACTCCAAGGGAGAAATGAAGAACAAGAGTGAGGGGCATCGCACCGGGAGAGAACAGATGCAGACACAGAACCATGAGTGTTGGGAAATGCAGATTTGCAGACAGGAAAGCTGACAGGAAGCACAGACGGAGGACAGATTACTCGTAACGCAGAGTCCAGGCAGACTTCCTCAAGACGATGTGCACCGACTGTGCCCGGCAGATATGAGGGCCCTGGTCTAGGCCCTCCTGCTACAGCAGCGTGGAAGCGTGAGAAAGTCATTTCTCTCCATTTTCAAATGGACCATTTGCCCTAAGTGCCTCACAGAATTATGAGGATTAGATGAGAACTGATTTAAATGCACATTGGATAAATAAAAGCACTAAATATAAAGCCTTTTCATCATCAGTGGGGGGAGAGAGGGCAGGAAGCTAAAAGCAGAAAGCTCAGGAGGGAGGGAGCAGGCTGGGGCCAAGTGGCACCTGCCAAGCCAGAGACATGGGGGTGATGTGGGCTCTACCAGGTTAGTAATCAACTGCAATTATTTTTTTAACCTCCCACAGTTAATTTATTGAAGCAAGCCCAATGAGAGTGAAGTCAGAACATCTAACTTCTGCACAGGGAAAACGGAAGCCCCAACATGGGAATTGCATGACAACTCTGTGGGCCACAGCCCTCAGGTTCCTCCCAGGGGCGCCGGTCCTTCCATAGGCCTGGGCTCTGTGGGTGCCAAGCAAACAGCCACAAAATGGGTGCATGTGGTCCTTACTGCTTTCCAAGGAATTCTGCATCAGTATCTGTTTTGTTCCTTAGCCGTAAAACAGGACATGTTTGCTATCCCTGTCAACGAGAGGAAAACTGAGACTCCCAGGACCATCCACATCTAAGCTGGCCACCATCTAGGGGAGTCCAGGCCCTAACTTTTCCAACTGTGGTGCTTGTTCACACCATGCCTTCTCCTTGAAATTATTACCACAACTGATCATCACCATGTCACACTCTTTCCAACTGCACAGAAGGCTGCTGTGGGCTATTCTAAATTATTTTCCTGTGACACTTCAATCTGTCTCTTTCAACCAGACACGGTGGCATGTACCTTTAATTGCAGTATTTGGGAGGCTAAGGCGGGAGAATCACCATGAGTCTGAGGCCAACTCCAGTTATGTAGTAAGATCCGGTCTCAAGAAACCCAACCAAATCAACCCAAAACCAAACCAAACCAAATCCAAAACCAAAACAAATAAAACAAAACCAGCCCATTCCTCATTTGGTGATTCTCCGATGTATTCATTTATGCAATTCAGAAGATGATTTTTATGGTTTCTCTGGATCTTTTGCCAATTAAAAACTAATTTGAGTTAAAACTTTTGGTTCAATTGTTTAGAATCACTGCTCTGTAGAAGATAGAAAAGGAAGAAACAGCCCAGGGTCTTCAGCAGACAGAGAAGTCCTATTTTGTTGTCATTGTCTCCCCACAGACACTCATGGCTAGAGTCTCCTGTCGGCTGTGACAGAAGGCTCAGCTGCAGGAGTAGGGCAGAGCATAAGCTCCTGGTTAAAATGGTAAAGTAATCCATGGCACCAGCGGTCCAGCCACAGCAGCGCTGGGCTGATGTGTGGACTGGGCTGCACCCCCAGTTCCGCAAAGAGGATGGGATGGGGAGCCAGGCCTGTCTCGCCTCCAGTGCCTTCCAGTGTGGCTGCACCAGGCTGATTAGCAGGAAGAGAGAGGAGAGAAGGGGGCCACAGAGAGGCAGCTGGAGCAAGGGGAGGGCGGAGCTATCCCCACTTTTCCTGACCCAGCCCCAACTCTTGACTGTTTACAGCCCAAGGTCCACCTGCTTCCTTGGGGATGTTTTACTCTAACAAAAATTTAAAAGCACAAAGTTTTTGGTAGGAGACTGGAAACCACTTTCCTAAGCCCTGTTGAGAGGAACCTGGTGATGTGCTCAGGTTGAGGAGCTCAGAGGCAGGAACCTAAGCAGGGGAAGAGATAGAACACAAGACCTCACAGCTCCTGAAGGGATAGGGTCAGAAGGGAGGAGGTCTGAGCCTTAAGGAAAAAATGTCAGTGTGACATATGTCTCCACCAGCAACACAGTTCGGCTCTGATCTCTGTGGCAGGAGGAGAGTTAGTTATCACCACGGGGGATTTTAACAGAGCTGGCCTGACACCCACGCTTTCCCACCACACTGGGCAGGAGGCGCCACGGGCCCCAGGAGAGCTGCGTTATTAGCTGGATTATGCACAGGGAATGCCAGCTGAGCAGATCAGCCATCCCTCCCCACCCTCCACTGACTTGGACGAAGGGACCAGAGAGGGTCTGCTTTGACGGAGCAGATGGCTCCAACCAGAACATAGAGTCATAGAATGGGAAGCCTACTGGGTATCCAGACAGAGAATGATAGGGCACAGTTACGTGGCCAGCAGGGACAGGAGGATACAAGAGGCAAATTCACCAAACACACAGACCTAAACCCACAGAGCCGGAAGAAGTTCTAGAGAGTGTCTAGTCCAGCCATGTACTTGTGCAGCATAGAGCTATCGGTCATGGCCACGTGACAGAGCCAAGGCCAGCAACCAGACCCCGCACCCACACCCACCATGGCTTTTCAGGCTAGGGATCTTTCTAGCACCCTCTAGCCTTCCCCAGTATCAGCTGCTCCCCCCAATCACCATGGGCTGAGGGGCGCTGTCTGGGAGGTGTGCATCCTCCAGGATTCTACGGGCCCCCGCAGCAGACATACCTTGTGCGAGTAATGCTGATCGACGATCCTCGCCAACCCAAAGTCCCCAATCTTGAGCACAAGGTCTTCTGTGCTGATGAAGATGTTCGCGGGCTTCAGGTCTCTGTGCAGCACATTGGCGGAGTGGATGTACTTGAGCCCGCGGAGCAGCTGGTACATGAACAGCTTGGCGTGCTCCTCCGTCAGCGTGCCCTGCTCCAGCAGGCGTGCCAGGTCCGTCTCCATGTACTCCTGGACGATGTAGGCCACGCTGTACTGGAACAGCTCGCCCTGCAGGTCGGTGCCCTGGGGCCCCAGCACCTCATACACCTTCACAATGTTGTCGTGGTCCAGTCGCCGGATGATCTTGATCTCCCGGAGGGCGTGCTTCATGCTGCGGGTGTCGCTCAGGGCGATCTTCTTCACAGCCACCTTCCGGCAGGCCTGGCTGTCCACCGCCGACAGCACCAGCCCGTTGACGCCAAAGCCCAGGGGTTGGAAGTCAACAAAGCGCCCACCGAGGTCGTACCCGTAGACACTGGCAAAGCAGTCACCCTTCTCGGCCATTGTTGGCTCAGTGGTCTAGGGCTGCCCATGTGATGAAGGGCCAGGTAGGAAAGGCCAAGTCCTGGCTGGTGGCTTCTCCAGCACACTTCATTTTGCAAAGCTCTGAGCTGAGGGATGCTTTGCCCCTGCTGTGGGTCCCGCCTGGCTGAGCTGCAAGTCTGGAGGCTCAGGTTGTTGTCCTCCTTCACCCGGGTGGGGACAGATGTTCACCAGCTCCTCTGCTTCCTAAATCCTCCTTGATGCTTAGAATGGTTCATCTTTCCTCCAGATCTAGCATCTTAGAAGGAAAAGCCAGAATCGCTCTCTGGGGTGAGATGGCGTTTTCTGTCACCATGGATCTCAGAGTACAGTCTGCAGCAACTCCCCCCTTTACATTCCTTGCTGTGAAAGGCGCTTTCTGGCTGAAGTGCAAGAACTGTTTGCTGAGCTGTGTCCCTTCACTTGGAAAGGTCCAAAGCTCAGTCCCATCGGAGCGCCCTTCTGTGTTCTGAGTGGTAGGACGGAGTCCTGCCAGCGTGCGTGTTCTGGAGGCTTCTAGGGGCTTCTAGTTCTGTCAGCTTTTTTAAAAAACCAGCTTACCTTAGAGTTCAAAAAGCAAGCCAGTCTGGTTAGTATTAGGGAGAAAAGCTAGAAAAAGCCAAGTGCTCTATACCAAGTTACACCTGACAACCCAAGTCCTAGCGGAACTTAGCTGCCAGGCCAGGACCCTCCAGAGCCTGTGAATGTAGGTAGCATCCTGGTTCACCCAGCTATCCACACACCTTGGCCGAGACTCTTCTGCTGTCCACAGAGCGCCCGGAGGACTGGGGCATCTTTCAGAACGAGTCTCCTTCCCTGTCAAAGAAACAATGTTGGGTAAATTTCCACACTCTGGCTTCCAACACCTTCCCACTGCGTCTTTTGTGAACCAGCCCAAGTGTTATTTGATCTGTCCAGCCAGCTGAAACACTGCTTGCTCAGGGGATTCCAGCTTTGCACAGCTCACCCCCCCTCCTGCTGTGTGCTGAGCTCCCTGGGCAGAGTGGAAGGCGGGTTGATTTGATAAGGGCATCCAGTGGTGGCATGCTTTGTAGGTCAATGCCCCCCTCCCCGTTAGCATGTGCAGGCTGGGGGTGGCAGTCATCCTTCTGCCCTTCGCAGAATTAAACTGTTACAATTTCCAAACACATATATCAGCATTCGCTAGGAAGAGTGAGAGTCAAAAGGCACTAGTTGCAGACAGAAAATAAAAGATCGATAGTCTTGTTTTCCCGTGTGGACCTCTTTGTTTCTTCTTTTGTAAATGTCCTTCGATATTTTAAGAGAGAATTTGTGTGGACCAAGATTGAGTGACACTCGTATTGCTCGCTTTCCATGTAGGTGGCAGAAGCACACATATAAAATTACAAGGAAACCATACTCCTACCCAAAGAAAGGGCTCTCTGCCTAGAATCAAGGGCACAGGGTTGGCAAGAAGGGCTGTATTCTTTTTGATGGAGCTAAGCATCTCTCTAATGCAATGGGTCTAATACAAACTTGGCTAACGCCCTCTGGTGGCTACAGATTTAAATTACAGGCACAGGGCCTAAACCCTGAGGAAAAAAAACCTGTGAAATTAGTCACATCAATTCAAAACTTTATAGTGTACCTTCCAAAAAAATGACAGGTTTTCTAAATTCATAAGAAACGTGGTACATACAGAAAGGACACTGTATCCAGCACCCAGGAGAGGAAACAGGAAGGCTATTTAATTCTTAATTCTTAATTCTCACCTTGCTGCAAGGGACACTTTCCTATCTGAAATCTACAGGTCTATACAAATGATAAGTGTTCAGGTTTTTAATTTTTTTGGTACCAGGGATCAAACTTGGGACCTTGTGCTTGTGAGACAGGTATCAGAACCAGAGCTAAATTCCCAGCCTTGCAAATGATGAACGAAGCAAAAGCAATCGTGAACCCAATACTCTAAAGTTAAGGAGGCAAATTATAGAACATAGATGATCAGAAACGGTAAATAATCAGGCTTCCTTTGAGAACTAATGAAGAAACATGCCCAGGTTCGGGAATGTAGCAAGTGTTCAATAGCTGTCACCTGTTCACCGCTGTCAGACATTCCCTTACACTGAATCCAGTGTTAGTAACTACACACGTGACTTGTCAGCTCTTCAGGGACTATGCTCTGCAGTCTGTATTGGGCCCAGCAACAAAACCACCATGGCTTTGCAGAGCTTCACCCTGGGAAGCAGCCTCAGTGAACGATCCCATTCCTTACCAGGGACAGTACAGCCTTCCTCGGCTTCTCTGACGAAGTCACTACTGCCCTTTGTTCAGAAGGGCCAGATGTATTAACTGTCCTGCCAAGAAACCCATTTGTAAACAACAGACATTCGGGCTTCCACCTCCACACGTGAGAGCACCTTCATTAGAGACTCTGGTCTGAGCTCTTGTTGCAGAGGACACTGGGGCTTTGCGGGCACCTGCTCAGTGCTGACACTGGATGCCTGGCTAAGGGAATGCGGTTCACTCTGTTAGTGGATTCCTGGCCAGTCTCTGACCTGTGCTAGCGAGATCATCGTGGATGCCAAGCTTAGGAGAACCACGGAGCCCTTCCCACCCTGTCTGTCCTTTGACTCCTGCAGCTGAGCCAGGCAAGCGTCTTGCATTTCCACCCACACTTGTGATCTGGTTCCCAAGAACACAACCAAGAACGACAATCACACGCGTTGTTCTCTGAGGAGAGCTGTCTAAGCCTCCTTCCCTTCCAGCTCTGATGCTGTAAACACACAGGAATGGACCCTGACATCACAGCAAGCGGAAAGGATTTGGTGGAGATTGCTGCAGTGCAGATAATGTGAATACTTGAGAGGCACTTCCTTTATTTTTAAACTCTCCCTTTTCCTCTCACACGTGGGAGGGACTGTCTTTCCTGGGGGTATCTCTTCCACACCAGGCACCTCGGCACACGGTCAGCCAGAGAGGCAGGTGCCATTTAACCTCAGGAGGGGTCAGTTCCAGCCGCCTCAGTGTCCTTCTCAGTATAAATAAACCTCTAAATAATACTCTGAATTCCTGTCTCGCTTCTCTGCTTGAGGCTTCCTGGTTTCTGAAATGTCTTCTAGCTTCCTTCCCACTTGCTGAAACCAGGTGAGAGCTCCCTCCCTCTCTGACGGGTCAGTTCCCGTTCTCAGTGGCATCTGTTCCTTTTCTGAAGTCCTGCAGAGCTCCCATCTGCATTGTATCTGCCGTGAACGACCTATTAGCCTGGGCTGCTCTTTAGCCTTTTATGCGTCCATCTTCCAACTCAACCTTGGGCTTCGCAAGGACAGTGGACAGAGGGCACACAGGAGATAACTGGACAGGAAGGACCAAGAACCACGCACGCTGCCTGCAGAACCATGCCTCCCACCTCGCCCACGGGTCAGCTGTGTCCTGTGTCTCCCGACGCCTGCGGCTGTTCTCACACGGAGCCCAACTCCTCAGCCAAGCCGCCTTCCCAAACTTCACCCTCTCGGCATCACATGCCTCTTCAGAATTTTAGCCCTTGTCTGCCTGATTCTCGTCCCTCTTCTCAAACCTACACATTTCCTAAATTTCCCTCTCTGATTCCTCTGTAATGTTATTGTAAACCCTCTGCCGTGCTCCACAAGTGGACTGAGTTATGAAACATCTCACCCCTGTGAAATCTTAGATTCATTTGGGGAATGATGTACTGCGAAGCCAGCTCAGCACCGCTGGCGAGGGGCAGAGTGCCATCTGAATTGGCCTCTCTGGGGGGACGGGAGAGTCGGAGGTTTTCAGGGCAGAGCAGCTGCTCAGGACGAAGCTCGGACATGCTTCACCTGCAGGGGCTCCGAGCTGCTCGGGGTCCCAGGGGTGATTTCAGTGTGCGAGGCAGAAAGGTCGCCTGCTCAGCTGCCCTAGGACGACAGCCAGCCAGAGGAAGGAAGGCAGCTCCCTGAAGGGCAGCCCAGGCTCCTGCACTCCGTTAGCAGCGCTGCACCAGAACCCAAGACACGTGACTCTGGACCCTTCATTCACCACTGATTGCTCACTCACTCCAGCAATGGTTTATTTGAAGCCAGTTAATTATTCTTTCCCTCATCCGGCTTTGTAACGTGTGGAGGCAAAGCAGAGACGAGATGAGTGAGGTGTGTGAACTGTCCCTTTCTGGGATTTCTGTGTTTTACAAATCGGCTTTGGAAAATCTAAATTTAGACTCACCTCCCCAGCTGCTCAGATCCTCCCAAACCTCATGCTTTTGACTTTCAGCAGGAAGTACGGTCCCCTGCGAGGTGATGACATTTCACAGTCGCTACTTTCTTCCCTCTCCTGTGCCCTCAAAATCCTGCAGCAAATGCTCAGGCAGGGCTGATGTTTACAGCTGATTGGCTTGTGGACTGCACAGTGTAGGTAGGTGGTACCATTCAGAGCACAGTTGGGTCTCACTGACTCCAAGGTTGATGGTCCTTATCAGAGGGGTCTATGTGAATGAAATCCTCTAGATCAAAGAACAGTAAACTCTCTCTATAAAAGGCTGAAGAATAAGTATTTTAAACTTTTTAGCACACAGAGTCTGGGTTGCAACTACTCACTACCGCCTTTGTAGTAAAAGAGCAGTCACAAACAACTGTGTGTCAGTAAAGTTTTATTTACAAAAATAGGTGGTAGGCTAGCTACGGCCTGAGGGCTCTAGTTTGTCAGCCCCTGTGCTAGGTTCAATGGGAATGTCCTCTCGTTTGTGGACAAGGAATGCTGGAATCCAGACTCCTTGCTGGCTCTTCCTATACCCTCTCCTCTGGAGTTTAGTCTCCCTAGTGCCTGGCATGGTGTAATGCCAGGGCTGCCCTGCTGGGAGACCCTGTGCCAGGACACATCTCAGTTTGGTTAAGCTCCTCAGTCACTTACGTCCTCAGGGCCAGATTTCTGGATCCCAGACGCTTCCCTGTCAGCCCGAAGGTCCATCTCATGCTGACTGTACAGCCCTGCTATTGCTTTTCATCCTTAAACCCTCTCATGGCCCAGTGGAGGCCTCCGGAGAGATGGCAAGACACATGGCGAAGAGGAAAAAGGTGCCTAGTTGCCTATTTCACAGTGTCTAGATGAGGACATGGTGGGGTTGCTATGCGGTGACAACTGTAAGGTTAATATTTTTCTTCCGCAGAGCTCGCAAAGGGAAGTGAGTTACACAGCCACATGTCAGGTGAAGAATCTGGAATACAAATCCAGGCCAGTCAGATTCCCTAGTCGGTGTTCTCAACATTTACGATCACATCACATTAATCCAAAGGAACCAAGAATCATCTACACTTGATCTTAGCCAAAAGGCCGAGAAGCGATCCAAGAATCATCTAGATAAATGTGAAACCTCAGGCCTAGCAAAGGGGAAATTTGGGGCAAGCACGCTTTGGGGGACTTCTTAAAAGAAGAGCCAGCCTCCTTTCCAGTCTGCCTTCAGTGATGTGGGGGCCACAGTGAATAAGCCCAGTCTCTCGAACAGAAAACAGAATAGAATGTGGGAATGAGATTAAGAGCTGATGAAAAGAAACAGGCAAACCCAAGTTCAGCCAGCCCTAACCTTACTTACCACCTCCCATCTGCTTCCTGCCCTCCCCTCAAAATACGACTCTCACGCCAGAGCTTCTGACTGGCTGTCCTAGGAGTGAGCTGGCTGACTCTCAGAGGCCCTGCTTGGCAGCCCTAGCTGACCCTGTGGCCATCCACCTAGACGAGTGATGGCGAACCTTTTAGAACTTCCAGTGATACAGACAGCCCACTGCAGCACGCGTGCCATAGGTTTCCCACCACCTTCCCTGCTTCCTTCACACACTCATGGGTTTGGTTCAGCTGCCCAGATAATTCTCAGCTAGGTCTGCCCAGTAGCTGTCTACTAGCTGGAGGACGCCCAGTGGCATCCTTGTCTTCTAACTCTAGATGCCAGTCATGTTTCCAGTTGTAACAACTGAAAGTATCTGCAGGTACTGATGTCCATCACCTCTAGGACAGGTGTCAAGTCCACCCTGGCTGGGAGCCACTATCTAAATGAGCAGTGCCTCAGTGTCTCTATTCTTCAATGAATCTGCAGGTCAGAGCTGTAGCCACAGTGCAGTTAACAGGGGCAAAGTCTCTTCTAAGTTCATGAAGTGATCAAAGTGATCCCAGATTGGGGTCAGCAGGCCCTTCCTTGTCGTGTACTATATACTACTAACAGCCTTGGTCCTGAACCACTGCGTGCTAATTGCACTACCCAGTGCTTATAACAGCCCCACGCCGGTCCCTAAGCCCTTGTGGGCATTGGCATCTCTCCAAGGGGGACCTCAACCCCATCGAGAACCTTGAGTCTAAACTGCCGTGATAATCCAATTTTCCTTTGGTAGGGCTTAAGGTTGATCATGAGACCCAGCCTTTTAGGAAAGCTTGTGTGAAGCATGGGTGAAGAAAAAACCTTCCCCCCAAGGAAGAAAAAACGCCACTTCTTGTGTTTGGGTGCAGCAGTAGAGGACGTGACGTTGGTGCTGCGGTAGGTATTGCGAGGCCGGGGTGGGGGCAGCACGCTGGACCCAAGCTGAAACACTAGTGCCGGCGCATAAACATGGGATCTTGCTGACGATTCCAAGGAGCCGAGCCAGGCCGGCAACTATCTACCTTCAACTTTCTCGCCAGCAGAGATCATCAAGGCGTGGGCGTCTGCAGTGACTGTAAATACTTAATGCGCTCGAGGAGCAGCAGGGCTGCCCACCCTGGGTCACATTCCTTTGTAGTTTCTCTCAGAATGCGCCTGCGGGATTGCTGCCAGGAGAGAAACAGGTGGGTTTCTCGGTTGTCTTTAGTTCCCTGAACAGGGATAAGAAGAAAGCACCAGAGGCCGAGACAATGCTGGCAGAAGGAGCGTTAAGACACTGGGGTGGGGGATCCGCTCCTCCTGCACTACTGTTGCTCTGGAGCATTATGTAACCAGCCAGAGGGAGCAAAGGCTCCCAGGGCTCCCACTAAAAGGGCGGAAATTCCGGCTGCCTCATCAAAGGCCCGGTGCCCATACAGGGAAAGCTGGGAAGGCGGCTCTGTCTGGATCTCTGAGTGTGTGTGACGCTTGAGCACTGGTTGTCGTTGTGGGGACAGAGCCTGCTGCGCATAGGCACCTACCGGGGCCGAGGTTGGGAGCCCACCTTCTGGCCTGTAAGTGTGTAAGTGCCTCAGTCCTGATTTTTGATGACTCCTACATTTGACCTTTGTAGATTCAAGGTGAAACTTCCCACTCTCTGTCTTTAATGAAGGAAGCAAGAGGTAGTAGATGGCAGTTCCTTCCCAAACCTGACTCCGTGCAATAATGACGATAGCCAGCAGGGCGGAGCCCCTGCTGCGGCTGGCTGGGCTGGGCTGGGCTGTGTTCCGAAGAGAAGCTGCCCCAGCCAGGGAACAAGCTTCTCAAAGGCAGAGCCTGCACCTTTAATTCCCTGGCCCTTGCTCTAGCCTCTCTGAAATCTGAGATGACTCTGTGAGCCCACACATTAGGAGCCACCATAGGAAAGCAAAGGCCCCTGGCCCTTGGGGAGCCCAGGGGCCAGACCTGATCTTTCCTGCGAGACGCTTAGCACCAAACAGTGGCACCACTTGTTCCTATCTTCACAGGGAGCCATGACGGGCAGCTCAGCCCACATCTGCCTGGCACCGGCATGGTCACCTGCACGTGGCGATGCCTGACTTGATGTCCCGCAAGACACAGTGAGGCAGTATCACTGCCCCACCCCTTGAGCATATGCAGCGCAGTGTCCCTCCCCTTCCTTCTGCTTGCAGAGAGTCAAAGTGCCTTCCTCAAGGTCACACACTGCAAAGTCACCCTGCCATGCACCCCACCTCGGACACACTTGAGTACTTGTTTCCATTTTTCTAAATTTCCTAGCTCCTTAGAGAAGCATTTATCCTGCTTCCTCAAGCCACTTGGGGGACTGACATCCTTCTTAAATGTTTTCAGCCTCCTAACTCCACTCACTGGCCACACAAGATGGCTTTTAGCGCACTGACCATGTCCTGCCCGGCCTTGCCTCTGGGTCTTTGCACGTGCTGTTCCTTATATAGGGACAATTTCACCTTCTCTTCACTGGCTGCTTTTTACTCTTCCCTTAGGTTTAAGTTTACATGTCATTTCTTCTGGGAAAAGTATCCCCGATGACTCCTTTTCCTCTCCAAACTGTCTCCTCTGTTCGAGCGGATTCCCTGGACCCCTTCCTCTCAAGCCACCTTTCTCCCTGTTTCTGCTTTACTTGCTAGTGCTTAGTGTTGCTCGGTGTTCAGTGAGGGAGGCAAGGACACCTTTCTTGTGCACCCCATCTAGTCCTTGTGCCTCATCCCTAGCCAACTCAATAATAAATAATATTGCATATCAATTCAAATGCATAATGCTCACTTCTTTCCTCCCCACAAGGGTTGCCAAGCAAAGTCCTATCTGATTCAAGTCCTGGAGTCAGTCTTTTTAAATTTCATAGAGTCCCTGACTCACCCCCGCAGCCACACTGGCCCACTGTACAGGTAATATGTGTGTAGACAGGCCCACTGTTCCCACAGAGGCTAGTCATTTATAGAGGGTGTGTCCAGGGGCCAAAAGAACCATTCCTGGAGCAGAAAAAAGCTGTCCTCTCTTTTGTGATCGTATCTCCTTGTTTATAAGCAGCAAAAGTGGCATTTTGACAGTTCAGATGACAGCAACAATCGAGGCCACATGAGGCTGTCACAGCAGGGGCGGCGGAGACAGGCCTGGGTTCTAGTCCCACACTACTCATAAGCTCTCCCTGAAGGGTCTCAGTTCTGTGAAGCAGGAAACCCTACCCCCTTATTCCCAGGGAGGCAAAAAATAGGGTAATAATAGGAAAGTACTTCCAAAAGTATAACCCACAAATCAAAGTAACAGTTGTGATCACAACTCAACTATACTAAAATCAACTCCTTCCACAGTGGTGTACACTGGCCAGGGGGTGTTACCTATTTTTATGCTTTGGAGACATCTTGACACACCTCCCATAGCAAGTGGCCTTCCCGTGGCAAGAGGTGAATACTGCCCCCACCATCATTCTTGTGTTTCGGGCCTCTTTTGGAGGGAAGTCTGGGGAGAAAGAATTTTGGGCTAAATTATCTCCTTTTATTCCAGTATACTCTGAGATACCCAGGCTGGTTGGGGCAGCTAGGAAGGAATCTATCAGGAATCACCTCTGGCTTAGCAGGGTGGCAAAGGCACTCATTCTCTTCCCACTCACCATACTCTGTGGCCACACATCCTGCCCTCCTCTGTGCACACCCATTTCACAGAGAGGCTACTAAACCCAGAAGGTGTAAACCCTGGACAGGAGCCATGCGGCCCTGGGCTTGCTTTGCATTTTGTCTTAGCTCCAGCAGGACAGAAACCAGGGAGCACTGGTGTCCTGTCCCTCCCACTCTGAAGAACATTTCACACACACACATGCTGCGTGCACGTGCGCACGCTCCCATTGGCTTTGGTGGAGGCCTCTGGACTCTATCGTACATGGAGACGGTAGGACAGGCATGAGTGCCTCTGCTGCAAATGAGGCAAAGAACAGGAGCTGCATGTGATGCTGCATTTCCCTCCAGCGGGCAAGTACTCTGCACTGGCTCTGGTTTCGTCTGAAGGAAGGTGCTAGACTGGTACAGGTCAGTTCATACTCCAGAGCAGGAACAGACATCCCCTGGAGAGCTAGCGAGGGAAAGGGCTCTTCCCGGGTCCCCAGAGTGGTAAGGCCAGGCTCTGGAAAGCTGCCCATGTTTAGAGCAGCCACCTGGGCACTTGCTGGCCCTCAGGATAGCCTCTGAACCCCTAAGTGAGGAAAGGGGCCTTAACCCACAGGCAAAGAGCTATGCAAGGCGAGGCCTCACTCGCGCCAAGAAGTTCTTCCTCCCAAGTAATGAGCTGCAGCAGCTGCCATCATTCCAACCGCAGCCCTCTCCTCAATGGAGAGCAGCGCTAAGGCCAGTCCTGCCCCAGGGAGTGGGAAAGGAGGGCTGGCAGAATGGCCCTGTCCCCCCAGACAGCCTGCAGGTGGTGCCCAGCACTGTGCTGACCGCTGGAGCCAAGGAGTGTTTGCAAGTAAGGTTAGCTCACTCCTTTTAGTCTGAGGACAGCCAGGCACCAAAGATGTCTCCTCGGGCGTAACCGTCATGATGAATGATTCACGGTGTGTAGATGACCTCACGTTCCATGGAGGGTGGGAAGCCAGACACGCAGAGTCCCGACACAGCCAGGAAGAGGAAGTGGGGCAAGACAGCGAGGAGATGGGGAGGGACACTGAGGAGGGGCCAAAGGAGAGGGGGGAGGGGACGCAGGAGTAATGAGAAGAAAGAGTGGGAGAGAGGATGGCAGGGGCCTCACCTCTGTCCCGAGGCAGCCACCTGTCTCCTTCTTGAGTTGCCTGGGTATCACTAGCACGTGGCACACACTGGCTTCCTTACTGCCCAGGAGCCTCAGACACACTGATTGACCCCTCACACAGAAAGTGCTGGGGGCTCAGCACAGCAGCGGCAGAACCGCACACTGCATGCTGGCCTGACACATTTGGCCCTGTCTGCAGGTTCTTCCAGGCGCAGAACCAACTTCACCCACACAAGATAGGCAGTTAACTGGGAGCCCAGGGGCTGGCTGGTGACGCAGGGAAGCCTTCCTTTGTCTCCCTCTCTGTCTGCAGATAAATGAGCCTCAGGATTGAGGAGTCCTGAACAACAGCCCAAGCCAGGTCTGGAGTTGTCATGACCTGGAGTCTTAGTCATGGGATGAGACAGGAGGGAAGTTCGTGGGTCAGGGCCAGGGACCAACTCGGGAAGGTCCCCAGGCTACATATGGACCTTGCCCCCAAGTGGCCCTTACCCTTGTGCCACTGAGCCAGGGCACCCTGGGCTTGATGGAGAAGGTGTAGCAGAGGCTCTGCACACTCCAGGCTCAGCTTCCCTCTGGAAATGAGGGAGGGGCAAAGGTGAGAGAGGAGGAAGGGGCGTGTGCAGGCTGGCGGGACAGGGGTTTGGCTCCCTCTGCAGCCATCAGTCTCTATCTGGAGGCAGCTGGTGAAGTGACTGCTTACCAGGTGGGGCAGCAGGGAGACAGCCCCACCACAGAGGGCAACCTTCTGCATGGGAAAGGCTGCTTTTAGACCTAGTCTCTATGTCACCAATGACAAAGTCTTTCTCTGTCTGATCAAAGTAGTAGAAGTTCTGAATCTCTTTCACCCACCAAAAATGCAGATTAGAGTCCCAAGAGTGGGCAGACACGGAGGCAGCAGGGCACCCAAGAGCCCTGGCCCTGGTGAGCTTGGCAAGGGCTCCGGTGTGGCCTTGTGGCGTGCTGAGCCCAGTGTTCCTGGAAAGGTCTGGCCACCCAGAACTAAGATGGAGCTTCTCAGGCCTACCTCCTCCTTTGTTCCATTTTCTAAGGCCAGTGTTTCTTCCACAACAAACAAAAGGTGAAATAAGACTCTGGCTTGATCGAGATCTCTTTACCCTGTGGATCATTCTGTTCCGACTGGGACATGACTGCAGAATGAGATAGCGTCTCAGCTTCACCCCATGCTCCTCCTTTGAGTTGTCAGGAAGAAAGACAAAAGACTAGGAAAAAAGCCCTGGGAAGATCTTGGGGCCACCTCTGCCCATGGCCTCCCCGTCAGGCCTCTCCCAGGGTTACGGGAAGGTAAAACCCTCTCTCCGAGATAGGGATCCGTCCCCTCTCCTTCATCCGCACTGCCACGGGTTAGGCTGTGGATGTCTGTCGGCGTCCAGAGTTCACACTGTGCCAACCTCTTGTCCCCACTGCAGCAGCAGAGGCTGAAACCTTTTGCTTTTGTTATCCTGCAGCAAGAGCACTGCAGAACTGAGGTGTCCCTCAGGAAATGCACTTAGAATAAACCTCCAAAGGTTCCTGTTGCCACCTTCTCCCCCTCTTCATCCATCCTTCACTGCCGTAAATTATCTCTAAATCACAGCTATTCATTGCACTCTCCTGGAGGGAGGAGTCCTGAGGGAAGTGTGTCCATGTGACAGGGTGAGAACAGGAAGTCGAAGGAGGGCAACTCCTGGGAGCAGGTGGTGCCTGGGCTTAGCGAGGCAAAGAGCCACCAATGGTGAGGTCAGGTAGCTCAGCGGGATGGGGGTGGGGAGTCAGTGCAGTGCAGGGAGGCAGGAGGGCTGGAGCTTGGACTGAGACTGTGGTCAGAGGAGGGATTGCCCGGTAGAATCCCAGCCTCTGCACACTCTCTTGGCCGCCACACGCAGGCAGAGTATCCACAGCACAGTTGAAACCTAACTCAAGCAAAGCCAAGCCTAGAGAGCCACTGCACACCATTCCCGTGGCCACTCGTATCTTTTCTCTTCTCTGGGTTTCAGATCACCACACCGGCCAACCCAGGAGGCAAAGTGCAGGCTGCTTATCAGGTCTGAGTACAGGCTACACCCTCTAGCTTGCCTCTCCGCTTCCCTTCTTCAGGAAGAGCCACATAGCAAGACACCACGTGGCTTATGAACAGTTCCAAATAGGTCCTCATTCTGAATTGTTTTGCCTGATTCTTCTGGAAGTCCCAGCTGCTGTAGACAGCTCTTTGATGGTTTGGTAGCCCCATGAACAGCAATACAATGCAGATAAAAACACATTTGCAGAGCAACTTTCCACTGTCCAAAGCACTTGCCTGTAGTATTGTTTAATATTTAATACTTTCATGTAATATTTATTGAGCATCACTGCATACCAAGCAGTGGGACTCCAGGAACAAATAAAGCAGACTCAGGCTCTGGCCCCGTGGAAGTTACAGTCCAGGGTGGAGGGGCTGATGCGACAGGAATAATGCACACAGTGGCTGCAGGTGACCACAGCTGTGATAAACGCCTGAGAAATGTATAAGACGCTAAGGGTCGAGAAGCCAATTGCCTTGGGGTAAAATGGCAGCGGCCCCGGGAAAAGGGACATTTACATTAAGACTTGAAAAGTGAGTTGAGACTAAGAGGGAGCGCTCTTCGGATGGGGAGTCAGCACAGGACCTGAAGAAGTCTCACGCTGGAGGGTCAGAGACAAGGAGGCTTCCCGGTCTCACCCCCAGGGACAACTCGGAGAAAGAGACCATGCGGGTCCCGCTGGAAGGTCCTTGCACTAATCCATCCCGGGCAGCTTATAAATGGGGAAACAGATATAGATTGGCCAAACAACTTCCTCAGCTCTGCACAGCTGGAAGTGGCAGAGCTAGGCTTCAAATGCCAGCAGCCTGCCTCCAGGCCCGGACTGCTAGGCTCTGTTGCCCGCCTGGATTACATTTCCCTTCCTGGGAGCTGCCCTGGCAGTCAGACTCCAGGGTCAACGTCCTACATGCCACAAACAAATCGCCATCATCCGTCTGAGTGCCCATACCTTTAAAAAGAGACTGCCCTGGTCCTGATGTGTTTCATTTTGTGAGATGGGACTACAATCAGATTAAAACCAAGAAAGATAACTGTGGCTCCCACTGGTGGCATCAGATGGCTGTGTAGCCTTTAACAGTTGCCTATGAGCCGCGTGTGGATTCCCCTCCAGTCTCAACACAGAAAAACCATCTCTGCCAATTTGGAGAGCTTGTGGCTCTCTGCCAACTTCTAAGGCCATTTTGGCATCACATTTACTTTCACTGCCCATCTTTAGTCTCCGAGCTTTAAATGTCCAGCAGAAATCTCTCTCAGCTTCCCAGAGCCCTTTGTCCTCTGCCCCATCCCACCTGTCACCTTCCTCCCTTGCCACTCAGCAGTCCCAGCCTGCATCCCACCTTCCCTCCTTCTACCCCTGCTCAGTCCCATCCCGACCAGCTGAGCGTGGTTCTCCTGTCTCCCTGAGCCTCCCCAGGTGTGGCACCAGCACCCCAAAGTGGACACTATTTCACACTTCTCCCCTCTCCCTGCCCAGTGGCGTTATCTAGGCCAGGTCTCCTTGTCCAGTGCAGAAATCTCTAGAAATCTTCTTTGGCTCAAGCCCAAGTGGGAAGCAGCTCAGATGTTGTACTGAGATACGCGTCAAGCAGGAACTTGTCTCCCCTTCCTAGTGGATCTGTAAATCAGCATAATCCTGTAACACCGAGGAGGACAGGAGGGACACGATCAGAGAACAAGCGACTTCAATACATTTTGAAAGCTGAAAAATACCAAAGACTCAGCTCAAAATGCACATTGAGGTGGGAGAGGGGCAGCTGTGGAAGATGCTGTGGGCCCCCCAACACCTGGAAAGCCCCGCCTGAGGGCAGCAAGAGCGAGGGACAGCGAGCTGGCATTCCCTGCAGTTCGCAGGCAAAACCACCGGACCTCTTGTCCTCCCTGCCCACCCACTCCTCTCCCCCAGCCCATCCTCTGCGTAAAGTGGGCGATTCCTTCTCCCTCGGCTCCTCCTCTTCTTTAAACCCTAAGCGGGGAACATAGAGGACAGTGCTCTGAGGTGCAGTGGAGAATCAGGGATGGATGCGAGTTAGAGAGGAAGGAATCTTTCCCCTTCTTTTAAATATGCATAATGTAAATGCTACTTACTCACTGTTTTTCAACTTTTAGCCTCAATCTATGGTGAAGTGGGCCACAAAACGTAAATGTCAGGAACTCTGACAATGAAAGAAAAAGGAGATTCTGTAGAAAAGATGTTGAGAAGATGGAAAGGAGGAAAAGAAATAATATTCTTTTGCGGGGCTGAGAATTACTGCTGAAAGTTGCTAAAGAAATTGAAGAAGAAATTGGAGTTTTAAAAAATGAGTATTAGCACCAAAAGCTAAAGGGTAATAAATATAAACCCTTCAGAAAGTGGTAATTATTATCAAAACTCAAGATGCTGACCACAGGGCTTACTTCTTAGGGAGAGAAGTATAAGGATTTGCCAGAGAATCAACCCATGACATAACGTCAGGTTAACGGCGAAGCAAGCAGAATATCCCCTCCCCTTTAAATTATTATTTTCTCTATCTTGTTTTTTTTAATTGAATGAAGAAATAAAAACAAAAAAGCAAAAAAAAAAGGTAAAGTTTATTATGTATAGATTTGGAAATAATCAGGGGATAGGATGGGACAGGAGGTGGCAGCTTTTCATTATAGGCCTCTTTTGAGTCTTTTTTAAAAGCACATTTTTTTTGTTGTTTTTTTGGAGACAGGGTCTGGCTTTGTAGTTCAGGCTGGCCCTGAGCTCACTATGGTGCCCAGGCAAGCCGTCGCGAACTCAGCAATCCTCCTGTCTCTGCCTCCCGAGTGCTGGGATGACAGGCGTGAGCCACCACGTCTGGCATTTAAAGGCACATTTTTAAAAGTGGCATTGGGGATGGCAGCCTTCTGGGCAAATGCTGTAGTCCTGAGCTCCACCCTAGGTCCTTGGCCTCATCTAAAAATCATCGCTTGGGCAGATTTATGGTAGAAAGCCGTGGAGTCCTCCACTTACTATGGACCTTGCAGTCATCAGGGAAAAGCAGAAAGGACGCTCCTCGGGTGAAAGCCTTTCTCTGGCCACATGACAAGATACAGCAAGGCCCTCCCTAGCTTTTGGAAACCTCCCTGGAATGATTAATCTTGAATGTCAACTTACTGGGTTAAGGAATACCTTAAAAAAATAGTAAAGTACCTTTCTGGGCGGGTCAGCAAGAGTGTGTCCAGAAATGAATGCCACACGGGACCACTAGCTGATGGGACAGAAAGCTACCCTGAATACGAGCAGCACGTCCAGTAGGGTAGGAGCTCACAGGGAACCAAAGCAAGAGGAGGAAGCTGGCAAGCACATGTTCTTTCTGGTTCTTTCCCTCTTTGGGTGCTTCCTGCCTGCCGTGAGGTGAACAGCCCTTCCCCGCCATGCCTTCCTCCATGATGTTTCTTCCCATACGCCTAAAAGCAACGGAGCAATTAACCACAGGTTCCTTTGGGCTCTGGAATTGTGAGCCAAAATAAAGCTTTCCTCCTTTGCATCCAGGTACCTGCCACAGTTAGGAAAATTCGAATAGCACACTACGTCTCAATCAGCCACGGTGCTTTCCCCCTCAGCCCGTCCTGCCCTCTTCCTCATCCTCTCCTCCTTAGGTGCCCTTCTTCTTTTAATCTGATGATTCTCAAACTGAGATGCATTCTGGGCAGAATTCCCTGAGAAGTTTCTAAAACTTCCTGTCCCTGGGCTGTTCCTAATTGGAACTGGAATTTTGAGAAAGTGATTTCCGCACTTGACTCAAATGCACAGCCAAGTGTTAGGCACAGCAGGAAGAAGGAGGCAGCTCACAGAGCAGAGACTCACAAAGAGCACTTTGTCCAGAGGGAGTGATTTTTTTCACTGCTTCAGATACCCATGGAGTGTTCCAGTAGGTGTATCTGTGTGTGTGTGTGTGTATGTGTGTGTGTAAGGCCTGTGGAAGGCACAAAAGGAGCCCCCACTCCTGCTTCCTCAGTGAGAGCATCCATACTATGATTTATAAGAAGGAAGAGACTGAAACCAGAGGTAAATAACTCAGGGTCCCACGAGGCCCAAGCCTCCTCACAGTTCAGTCAGAGAGACTGAGTGAGAAGGACCCTGACACGGCCCCTCAATAAGCACCCTGCTCACGTGAACCATAATGCAGAGCACTGGGTGTCCAGCATCAGTGGGCACTGTCCTCCCCTGGAGGACTTGTTGCCACACAGATGGCCAGGTCTTAGCTGGGCTTCCTGGTTTGGTGGGTCAGGGGTGCGGCCTGGGAACTTGCCTTCCCAACAAGTCCCCATGGGGTGCTCATGCTGCAGGTACAGGAACTGGAGCAGGAGGATGGTGCCATGGTAGGTGCAGATAGCGCCATGCCTAGGGAATAAAGAGCATAAAGCCAGAGCTGGGCTGGAGCTCAGTGAAGGAGCACTTGCCCAGGGTGGTTGAAACGCTGGATTCTAGTGTCAGCATTATAAAGCAACACAGAATGCAAAGACATCCAGCAAGACAGTGATGGGCCATAGCTCCTTCTGAGATTAGCTATTTCTTGAAGGTTTTTATCCACTACATTTATTGGGGTGATCATTTTATAAAATGAGGTGATAAGAGGCAGAATGCATATATTAGCAATGTTTTTTCTAAACTAAATTTAGAGCCAGTATTTGCAATTTAATTCAGACTGGTCAATTGAGTAATTGCCCAAAACTTATTCCCTGAAGTCCCCTGGGGTGAGAAGCTTCAGCACTTGTGTGCAGGCCAACTTTCCAACTTTTCAAGGAAATTTCCTCTTTCCAAATATACAAGAATATGTTTCAGCTGACAGGCAAAGAAACCACAGGCCAGGGGCAGGTAGTTAGCAAGTTCATGAATTAGAATACTGGTTGTACTTCTTCTATAACTGTTATCATTTGCTTATTTTAATTACAATCTCCTGTTATTTGCTAAAATCATTATCAGTCATCAATATATATATACAATTATGCTTTCAGGGCCACAAACATATTTCATCTTATGTGTAAAAATGCAATTTATATAGAATGTCAGCTCTGAAGAGCCCTCAAAACACATTTTTTAAAAAACAAAATCTTAGGGGGCCAGAGGGTTAGCTCAGTGGTTCCGGTGCCTGCCTCGCAAGCACAAGGTCCTGAGTTCGATCCCCGGTAACAACATATAATGCTGGGTATGGAGACACGCCCACCAACAATCAACGCCGCATACCACAATGCCGGGCATGGTGGCTCACACCTGTAATCCCAGCACTCGGGAGGCAGAGGCAGGTGGATTGCTGAGTTCGAGGCTTGCCTGGGCACCATAGTGAGCTCAGGGCCAGCCTAAACTACAAAGCGAGACCCTGTCTCAAAAAGCAAAAAAAAAAAAAAAAAAAAAAAAATCTTATAAGAACGTATCATTTCATAAATATATAATAAACTATACAAAATATATACAAATTCATAACTACATAGACATTTACATATATAAAACCTCATTCCATTAAATATTATATATTTATATGCATAAATTCACTTTGTTTTTATTGATTTGATGAGAAAGGGAATCTGTGCAAAGGCTGACTGTGATTCTTATGTTAACCCAGTTTATCTCTAAACTTTGTTTACTTGTGTGCCATTGAGAAAATTCTGATCCACAGAGATTACATCATGGCAAATATTGTAACAGCTTGTTTTTTTTTTTTTAACAGTCCACATAGGAAATCTCAAGTTATTTTTAAGCTCAAAATAAATGACAGAATAAACTTTGAAGGAAGCTAAAACTCTAATGCATGAGAGTTTCAGATAAAATTTGACAAACAACACATTTGAGAGTGTTATTTGGGGTTTAATTTTTTAAGCAGATAAAAATAACAAAAGTCCAAATGTAATATCTGTGAAATATCAAAGGACCTTTTAAATATAATTCAAAAACTATAAATCTGTATAAACTTCTTTACAGATGAAAAACAGGTTTAAGAAAAGTTAGGAGACCAACCCAAATTTCACTGAAGACAAAGTTAGGTTAGAAACCTCTTCTGCCAGTAAGTTCTGTGAGAGGGAAGGCGGGGAGGTTTCGAAGCCAGATTTTACATGGCACAAACAGGATTTCTCTTGGAAGTAATGGGCTAAATGGTTTTCTGAAAATTGGCAGATAATTTTCTTTGGCATGAGCAAATATAAGATAACTACACTTATTTTGGGAACTTACAACAACTCTTTGCTATAGGACATTAAAGCTTCTATTACATTTCTAGCAACACTCATAGAAAGCTACACCATCAGGTTCTAAAAGGTCTTTGCCTTTTCTGGCTGCTCAGGGATGTACGTGTGTGTGTGTGTGTGTGTGTGTGTGTGTGTGTGTGTGTATACTTGCATGTTGTCAATGAAAGTAGCTATAATTTCTGACCCTTTGGCAAGGTCAATCACACAATTTATGTTCTTTTTTCCTTTGGTAAATAAGAAGTACGTTCTGCCGACCCGAGCTAGAGACTGAAGTGGAAGCCCCAGTTTCCTTGGTGAGATCCTAAGTAACAGACCGTGGCCCTGGAACACCCACAGTGCTGATATGGATCCCAGGGGGTGAAAGGTCCATTTCGTGCTACATCTCTGGTTGTCAGTTTCTTTCCAAACACCACGTGGTGACAGGGACTTTTCTATTGGAAGTGTGGATGTTTTTGCCACTTCCCCTTTTGGGCCCATACATGCATATAAAAAGAACATGCACGCCCAGGGATGCATATAAATAACACTGGACTCTGCTCAAGGCTTTCAACATGAGTCTTCTTTCTGCAGTGTTCACTTCTAAAATAAAAGGTTGGTGGCTCATTTGAGCTGATTCAATGAGAAGGCCAAAAGAATGCTAGATAGCTATAAATACCAGGTGTGACACCAATTCAGATCTCTGGTTAGTTGATATTAGAGATAATTATTAACAGAGCAGATTGTATATATAAATAGCATAGATTTCCCAAGATAGACAGACACTAGTCCTGCTGTTCTGAGCTTCTTAATGGAGTGTCCTACCTGGTGAGCTAATTCAGGCAACAAAGTCAAAACTATCCCAAATTCCAACCAGGAGGGGAAGGGAGAGAAAGTTATATTCAAAAAGCACATTTAAAAGCATTGGAAAATATGTATAATATAGCTTTAAGTGATGGAAGTAATTAAGTAATGCATAGTATATATATATATATATATATATATATATTTTTTTTTTTTTTTTTTTTGCTTTAAAACTATATAGAACAAACCAGGAAGGGTAGCTATAACATTGTGAGGGTTTCCTGTGAGTGGTAGGTAACAGATTTTTTTCCCTCTATAATGTTCTGAATTTTTCATTCAAATTTTATGCAGTGACCAAATGTAATTTTACAACCAGAAAAAT
The DNA here is from genome assembly GCA_004025085.1 of Thryonomys swinderianus. Lineage (NCBI taxonomy): Eukaryota > Metazoa > Chordata > Mammalia > Rodentia > Thryonomyidae > Thryonomys > Thryonomys swinderianus. Next base: position 41,792 of record PVIC010002405.1, read on the forward strand.
TTAATAAAAGTGACTCAATATTAAGATTACAGTTTTTTCTCATTTCTCCCAAAGTCCCTTAATAAAACATCAAGCTCTCAGAGCCTACTCAGTGAACGGCCACAGAAAAGAGTCCTCACAGTACAAAGTACATGCAAAGTACATGAAAAGGCAGATGGCAGATGCCCATCTCAGAGCTTAACTACTCTAGCTCGGCTTTAAAGATCTGCTTTCCCGATTCACTCCCATTTCCAGCAATCATGCTTGGCCCCAGGCTTCAGGGAATTACTGCCACTTCTCCAAGGCCACCCGCTTCCACCCACAGGCAGGGCTTGGGCTGTGTTTTTCTTCCTTCCTCACATTTCTGAAGCACCAAGATCATTCTCAACCCAGGCATGAGCGCCCTCCCTCCCGATGGATGGAGGAGGCAGCTTTTCTCCCTCATGCACCGGGCCGTCTTATGACATCCCCAGCTTGCGCACAGCGGCCTCTTCCCACAGGAGGCCCACAGGGACATTCAGAACCTGGCTCTGCTGTTTGCTACCGTGGGACCTGGGATGAGCTCTTGGCATTGCTGAGCCTGAGTCCCTTCTCAGATAACGGTGATCATTGAACCTACTGCCCACACAACATGGAGGTTGGAGATGACGTCCTGAGAGGACAGGGCTCAGGGCCTGGCAAGTAATAGGCACTCGGACGACAAGCGGATGCTTTAGTTATGTTATCTCTAACTTCTCTGTTCTTTCTCCCAGAACTCAGCCTTTCCGTAAAATCAGTGCCCATGTTTCTTTTCCACATTCACCTCACCTTACTCTAGAATATTTTTGTTAACTCAGTAGAGCTGGCATGTTTCCACCCTCCCAGCCCCTCTTTGGTGGTTCACGACCAACCTGCTGCAACTCTGGGAAGGTGGCTGGCTTCCCAGCAGGGAAAGTGAAGCCCAGCAGTAACAGAGAAACTTCAGGGAACAGCAGCACAGGGCCTTCTAAGACGCCTGTTGCTGTTTTATTAGAAATGCTGATGCCTCACTAGTCAGATGCAAGAGGAAGAGGTGGCTGCCTTACTATACAGGAAGCATACGTTCACCTTTTTTTAATCCAGTACTGGGGATCGAGCCCAGGGCCTCATGCATGCAGGCAAATACTTTACCACTGAGCACATTCTCTTTGAAAAGCCGGTTAAATTTCTTGGGTAAATACAATGCCATGTGAATTTGAAGGATTGTGATTTATCAGAATAATATCAGTCCAAGCCTGTGAGGCCTCCAGTGTTAACCTGGAGGACTGTAAACCATGCCATAAGCAACCCAAAATAAGGGACATACTCTGGTTTCTCTTCAGATCATGTAAATCTTTCACCTTTTTTTTTTTTTTAAAGAGGGAGGTTTTCTTCTATGCAAGATAGCTGCTAAACGGATTCTACCCAATACTCACTTGCATATTTCCAGCAGGCCATCCCGACCCATCCCTACCCAAGGAAAGAGGGGTGGACGGAAAATGAGGACAGGCAGAGAAAGGGGAAGGACTGGTCTTAACGACAGTGACACTTGACATACGTCCTTGAAGGTGCAAAATATCCATCCATTATGGACTGAACTGTAATCCCCAAGTTCAGATGTTGATACCCTAACCCCCAGTATCTTAGAATATGACTGTATTTGGATATAAGGCCTTTAAAGAGGTAACTAATGTAGTCATTAGGGTGGATCGTAATATGACAGGTATGTTTATAAGAAGAGATTAAAGCCAGGTACAGTGACACATACCTGTGATGTAAGCCTCTTGGAAGACTGAGGCAGGAAGACAAGTTTGAAGCCAAATTGGGCAACACAGCAAGACTGGGTCTCAAAATAAAAAGAAAAAAATAGAGTAGGAAGGTAGCTCACTGTAGAGCACTCCTGAGTCCTATCTCAGTACAGAGAGAGAGAGAGAGAGAGAGAGAGAGAGAGAGAGAGACCTACTTTAGGGCACTGAAGAGACCCTCACTGAAGGGCATTAAGACATAAAGAGAAGACAGCTACCTGCAAGCCACGGAAGGGCTTCAGAAGAAACCACCTTTGGTGACACCTGGATCTCACCCTCCAGCCTACCATAGCTTTGGGAAAATAAAAGCTGCTGTCTGTGACATTTTGATACAGTGACTATAGCAGACTCAGATGACCCTGCTGTAGGCCTTATTCTCATTTTTCACATGGGAAACAGGCAGACAGAAGTAGTCTGCCTGGGCCCACACAGAGGGGTCCTCCAACCAGATCTGTGTGACTCCAAAACTTGTTTTCTGTCATTTACATGAGGTAATTAAGAGGAGAGCCTTTGAAGAAAATGTTCCTGTATCCAATTCCTGGCTCTGTAGCTTTGGGCAAATTGCTGAACCTCAGTGTACCTAAGGATCAACATCTGTAAAGTGGGTCTCTGAATATGTCTCTGCTTTGTTTAGGGAGAGGGTTAAATAATTTTAAATAAGCTAACAGAGTAAATATAAAAAACTTAGTCCTTAAACCACCTGTAGGGTCAATAAATGATAACCAGTATTAATTGACATCATTGTTGATATTACCATTTTTATTACTGAGGGATCCTTATTAATCTGGCCCAATCTTCTCATTTTACACAATCAGTAAAATGAGACCCAGGGATGGGAGATATCTTCAAACATCACAGAACTGGGTACTTGAGATCTAGTTCCAGTTTCTTTCCAGGTTTGGTGGGGAGGATCAGAGAGACAAATGTGGTGCAAATAAGAATGGGACCAAGAGATGTAGAGAAACAAAAGGGAGAGGACAGGAAGAGGATGTATAAAAAATTAAGATGTAGGGTGGGAGATTTAGCTCAATGGTTCCTGTGCCAGCCTTGCAAGTTCAAGGTCCTGAGTTCGATCCCAGTAACCACATACAATACTGGGCGTGGTGACTCACACCCACCAGCAATCCATACCACATACCACAGTGCAGGGCGTGGTGGCTCACTCCTATAATCCCAGCCCTCGGGAGGCAGAGACAGGAAGATTGCTGAGTTCGAGGCTTGCCTGGGCTACATAGTGAGCTCAGGGCCAGCCTGAACTACAAAGCGAGACCCTGTCTCAAAAAAAAGAATTAAGATGTATTATGTACATGTACCAACTCATCACAATGAATATAATTGCTATGTACTACAAACATATACTAATAAAAATAAAGAAACAAACAAATGTTGGGGTGCACAGTTTTTGTCTCTAGCCAGTTTTCGATTAGGGAGGTTTGCAAAGGAACAGAGGCAACCAGGAGGCCGTGGAGGTTCTGGAGCTCCGCCCTGGACTTGGTGTTCTCATCTGTAGCAGAGACCAACCTTCACACCCTACCTGGTCCCCAGGACTACAGGGAGGCTGCAGACACTGAAATGTGGAAGCACTTGGGTGACACAGCCACTATGATGTGAGACTCGAAACTAAAAAGAACAACTGCTAACAGCACTGGTGGCCAGCGGGGCAGAACAGAGGGCATACACCAAAGCCTTAAGGATTCAGCTGTAGGGAAGTTCTGGAGAAATGAAGAAACATCAAAAGGTTCTCATAGAAAAACTACTGATGGAGGTGGCTATTAGTAGAGCTTTAGGAGGCTGGTGAAAATAGAGCTAAACAGACGTGTCATATGACATAGCTTTTGTAACTGGGCTGTTAAGAATCACATGACTCTTGGGCAGGAGAAGAAGCCCCTGCCCAAGAAGCAGGACAGAGGCTACCTGGTCACAGAGCAAGACCAGTGAGGCTTGGAGCTGTTCAGCAAAAACACCCAGGTGTTCAGGTGACAAACATTCAGTGAGCTCTTTTTTAGGGGCCCTGCCCTTTGCTCAGCACTGGGGATAAAATGAGTGAAGTCAGACATAGCTCCTGCCTCCATGGAGCTTCAGTCGGACAGGGCAGCGAGGCATGGATGCAACAGTCTCACAATGGAAGGGGAGCCACAAGCTGGGAGAGGTGCATGGAGAGACGGGAGCCTGATGTGTGTGAGCACAAGGCACAGAAATTTGTAGCTGGGGCTTGAGAATGCTTCACCAAACTAGGGGTCCTCCTTACACTGAGAATTGAAAGTTTAGCAGCAATTAACTAGGCAAAGGAGATAGGGAGAGTGTTCCACACCAGGGGAAACAGATGTGTGAAGGCTCCAAGGATGAAGGATGACAGAATTCAGGAAGTATGGGGAAGCTAAAGTGGATGAAGTGCAAAGAATACAGTGTAGTGGACTGAGACTGAGGTAGTACATCATGGTCACGTGGACCAGACAAGGCATGTGGACCTGAGGGCCTGTGTACCAGACCTCAGGGACCCGTGGTCCAGATCATGGGGTCATAGAGACCAGGACAGAAGGCCTTCTGTCCCAGGTTATGGGACCCTGCGGGCTAGAACACAAACTCCAGCCCGTGGGACCATGTGGAACATGCCACAGGGGCCTATGGACCAGACCACAGAGGTAGACAGGCCAGATCATGATGTCCACTGGACCAGACCACAAGGGTTTTACAGACCCGGGCTACAGGGACCCGAGACCAGGGCCTGGGGGCCTTGGGGAGCAAACCATGGATCTTGTGGGTCAGATCAAGATATCTAGCTTTCCTAAAAACAACAAAAAGCCATTGAGGAATTTTAATCAGTGGACAGCAAGGTCACATTTGCTTTCTGAAGGAATAGTTCCAACTGCAGCATGAACAGGTGAGCTGGCCAGGCTACACAGTTTATGGGGTTGAGTTTGTATGCTGGAGTTGAGTGGTGCCAGGAGGTATACCAATATATGCACAGATATATAGCAGAGAGATTTAGAATGTGAGATCACCTGTGAAGGACTAGTGTTGGGGAGAGAGGAAAGTGGATCATGGATGAACCCTGAATTTATGGCTCATATTACTAAATGGAAGGGGGATGCGAATATTGAGACAGAGAACCCTAGAATAGGAACAGGCTGTGGGCTTTGGAGTCATGTCATCCAAGAGCAGATGCTGATTGTAGGCACTGACAGCTCCTGAGAACCTGCTCTGTGCCAAGCTGTACACAAGGCTCTGGAGAGAAAGCCATTAATAAAGCAGATTCCCTGCCCTCAAATAGCTCATGCTTAGCCTTGGCTGCACATTGCAGTCACTTGGGGAATTTGGTAAATACTTATGCCTGTATCCCACCCAGGAGGGGATCAGTTAATTGGCCTGGAGAATCAACAGGGTGTCGGGATGCTTAAGAACTCCCTTGGTGATTCTAATGTGCAGACAGGGCTAAGAACCACTGCTTTGGAGAATCCAAGGCCTAGTGTGGCTTGTGTATAATTGCACAGAAAGGGGAGGTTGCAGAACAATTCATGGTCTTAAGCCTTAGAAATTTAGAGCAGAAATACCAAAGCATATGAGTATAATGGGAATAATATTATTTGGATATTAAACCAATATATTTTCATCCTTAGTAATTCCTGGTTCCTGGGTGTTCCCTGGCTTCCTAATTAAGTATATAGCCTGACTGTTTCAGATTACAGAATTTTTTCCATAATATATAGAAACATCTCTTACATCTCTGGGGGAATTAAAAAATAGATGACAGGTGATCCTTGTTCTAATAAAAAGTATAAGTCAAATATTGCATATGACAGGGTGTGATCCATGCCATTGATCAAGGGACAAAATTCATGTCAAGGAATTTCAGATATTACCTGCATGGTTTTCCTTTCTAAGTCGCTGCAATGGACCACTCACATTTCTCAGTCATAGACTGAGCTCACCTTGTTCTTCACCCAGTCTTTGTGACACGTTCCTCAATTTCTCTGGAGAGCAAAACAAAACAAACCTGACAGCCATGCTGTGGAGAAGTCACACATGCGGCAAACGACACTACAACTATCGTGCCAGGTGTTCGCATCCTCCCCCCTCAGAGCAGAGCCAAATGCCACGCACGGCACCCTGGCTCCTCTTTGCTGCACGCTGACAGGAAGGGAGACACTTGTCTTCGGTGAGCGTGTTTCAGAAGGAGAGAGCAGGTGCACCTGAGAGATATAAAAAGGCACATCTGCCTGAGAACAGCAGGGACTTTCAAAAAACAAGCCCTGAACTTCAATTTCCAATTAAACTACTCTCCTCCTACCCACCCTGCACATTCTGACAAGTGCACAGTGTTCTGGGATTCTTCTAACAGCCCTACCTAACGATAAGCGAAGCCACACAAAACCTTGGTGAACCGTGCTTTCTGCAGCCTCGCATTTCCCTATGAGTATAAATAGATAAAATCCAACTGACGCAGAATTTCATCACCGACAATCTCAGTCCTTGAGGGGACTACAAAAGAAGAACAGAGGGAGTCTGCACCCGCTAGACTTTAGAGAAAGATTTAGAGAGTTTAGATTTTATCTCTTTGTGTGAAGCCACAGGCTTCTGAGCCATAAGATCAAGGTGTTTTAGTGAGACTAGTCCAGCAGTGATGTGCCTGAGTGCCTTGGCTGGAAGTCCCTGAGCAGATGGAGGCCGCGGACATGAATGAAACCTGAGCCCGTGCATTATCAAACATACTAGAGATCTCTAGAACCTTCTCTGAGGCCACGCTTGTTAGGATGTCTCAGTGAACTGAAGTAAGTGCTCGCTGTGATGGGACACGGGATGTCCTCACTCCTTTGCTGCAACTGTCCAGAGACCTCATTTGTTCTCACTGGGTCCAGGAACAGCCAGAGAACAGGCCCCGTGGCTGCTGTTTCCAGGCAAACTTTCCGGGCAGATATGTTTATTGCTTTTTCCTGAAGATTTCCAGGGAAAGAGACTTCCCAGTGCCTTTGAAGAATGTCAGAGTTCTAGGATTTCCTGCTTTCTCTCACCTCTCTCATGCCACAAACCAGCCTCTTTTCTATCCAGAGTCCAGAGGCAAAAGCAGATCCCATTCCTCCCTGCACAGAGACCTGTGACCCAGTGTGATTTAGGGGATATTCATGTCCTTACCGTTCCAAGGACATTTATATAGAACCATAACTTTTGTAAATGGTTTTGTTAAATTACTCCATCAGTCTAAGATAATAATAGCGACAACTCATAAAACAGCTATGACATTCTATGCATTGTGCCAGGCACGGTGGTACTTATCCAATATTCAAACCAGGCCCAGTCTCTGTCCTCAAGGAAGGATTAAAATGCAGAGATGTTTAATATAATTCACAAATACCCACAATGAGAGACAGAATAGGACTGCATGTGCAAGAATGCAAGAGGAAAGGTCGAGGGAAGTCCTCTGGTCAGAAGAGATGCCAAAATGACTCACGTGGACATGGAGTCTAGACAGAGGTGACATTTGAGTCACTCCAGAAGGATAGACTCTGACAAAACACAAAGAAAACTCTGTAAATCTATTTGGAAATCAAACAGGAAGAAGACAATTGCCGTTTCCCTGTTGAAGAGGAGAAGAAACACAGGCACCTGTTGCCTGCAGCCCTCTGCCTCCCAGGAAGGCTCGATGTCCTTGGGCCACTGAGTTCCCAGTGTGCATCTCTCCCAGCCATGTGCAGTGACAGGAAACAACCTAAGAACTACAATGGGATGTTAGATGCCCAAGAGCATCTAACCCAGGGCCGCTGGATAGCCTGCTCTCATCCTCCAGCAATATGAAATACTTGTCAGACTTGGCTCCCTTGGCCCTCCTCAAAAATCCATCATAGCCTTCAAATCTACCCTTTGCTGGTGGGGTCGTTCTCAGTGCTGCCCCCAGAGGCCAACAGCAATAAACATCAAACACATACCACCACTTTCCAAGTTCACATTGTGCTTTCTCAAATACCTCTGATTTTCAACTCAGCCAGAGAGGGTGAAAGAAAATTTTTCTTGCTGATAAAATTTTGCTATATTATTTCCCGCTGTGCCTGGTATCTGTCAGCAAGCACATTCTATTCAGTTTCCATGTTTGGCTTTGGTGTACCTTCACTATTCACTTCCCCAGGAAAATTACTGCATTGGCCAGTGGTTTTCTGCCTTTAAAGGACTCACTGTCCAACTGTGGACCACACTAGGGCAGCCAAGCATGGTGGTGCACACTTGGAAGGTGGAGGCAGGAGGATCACAAGTTGGAGACCAGTCTGAGCTACAAAGCAAGACCCTGCCTAAAAACAGTTCAGGAAGCATCAGAAGGCAGAAGCTGAGTGCATGTAAGATAAAATCGGGCAGTGGTGCGAAATGAGTTCACAGGTCACAGAGAGCAGAGGTGGCCTTCTCCATGTAGGAGGGCTAATGGTATGTGGCACTTAGTAGAATTTCAAGCTAATTTTAAAAAATAAAATTCACAGTTGACCCTCGTTATTCATCAGAGTTACTCTCTAGAAAGCTATGATGCACACTGACTCAGTGAACACCAGACCACCTCTCGTAAGAAGATATTCATTAGGTCCCTTCAGCCTCTGGTAGCACCAGTACAAGACCTTCACAGGTACTCTGATGAATTTCCTGTTCTTATTTTTGCATCCACCATATTGTTAATTCATTAATATGAACCTCACAGCCACTGGCACTACTTTTCTGTCTGATCAAAGCTTATATAACACACATTTGCTCCGTAAGGCACATCCTAGACTTCCTGCACTTTGAAACACTAGACCACACTTCAGCATGTGCCAAGGGGCCACTTAAGATGCAGAGAAATCAACAAAAGCAGAAAGGGTGGCATTAGATAGACCACCAAGATGACACTTTTCTAGTTAGGGAAGAAGAAAGTGTCACCTGGCCTGTCCTCAGCCGGGAGTGTGCTTATCAAGCCAGTCTCATCTCACCACTGCGCCTGCCCATGAGTAACCGTGCAGGGGCCTTGAGTATTTATCTGAAGGACATAAATCAATTTTAGCAAGTAGCAGATTGGCATATGCAGAACCCGTAATTATGAATTATGTTCCTTACTGAAGAAGGGATAGAAGGAGAGGCACTCATTCCCTTCCACATAACTGTACGGAAGCTGCAAGGTCAGGCAAGGCTCCCAGAGGGGAAGTGACATGGAGTCTACTGGAGGGTCGGCGAGCAGTGTGACATGAGACAGACCCCTCAGAACTGGGCATGTGTGGGGACCAGAAGAGAGCAGGATTTCAGGATCTCGAAGGAGAAGCCGGAAGCAGAGGTTCCGGGAAAGGAAGGGCTGGACAGATGGGTTGAGGGCACCTACAATCTGGTGCCCCCAGGTCCACTGGGAGAGGTGGTGTGAAGACCCTCGAGCCTCCACATCTGTCCAAAAGAGACAGAAACACAGGCTGAGCTCCTCTGAGGGTCTGGCCTGGCCCCCTCCATTGTCCGGCACATGAGGTCCACTCCCCATCGCACCCTCATGACACTTTGCTGTCTGTCTGCTGTGGTGATGTTCTGGAAAGCTTTCAATGTGTCCAGACACTTGCACAGGGCTCACAATATGCTTAGTCCTCACAACTGCGGGGGCCATCATTCTTACAAAGCTCATTTACAGATAAGAAACAGACAAGGTCAGGCAGAGCTCTTAAAACTCTGGGGGCTGATACCAGAGCCCTCAGCTCTAGTCACTGCCTGCAGCCCTCACTTGTTAACTACTCTGCAACAGATGCTGACAAGCCAGGCGTTTCTGTAAACACCAGTTCAAGGGTCTCTATCTCTGATCGTCCAGCAGAGCAGCACTTGGGTCCTACAGGACCACTCAGCTCGACTACCCGCACTTCTCCATGGCTTCCAACACTGAATGGCTTCAGGGTGTGTGACACACATGCCACCACACTCAGAAGGACCCAAACACCTCATTTCATGTGCAGCTGTCACTCTCCTAAAATCCTTAATACTTTTTAAACAAGAGGCCTGAATCTTATTTTGTACTTGTGCCCCACAAATTATGTAGCTGGGCCCCTCAGACTCTCTAGTCTTCTCTGATATTTTGCTATTTGCCATACTTGAGAACCAGGGACAAGTCTGTGCAAGTAGCAACTGCTTTGTTGAAAACTTTCCATCCTACATGAACACGTACATTTCTGTTCTGGTGATGGAGCCAACTAAAGCGTGTAACTTGATCGCACTGTTGTTTGCTCGGCCTGGCTGTAAACCATGTAAACTCCATCCTCCCAGGAGCTTTCCACCACCCGCTGGGGAATTAACAGCACAGGTCAGGCTTGTTACATGATTCTCTCGGGGCTCTGCTCCCAGAAGTTCTAACCTTGGGTTCACTGTACTTGGGCCCTGAGCGAGGCCCTCTCACAGGCTGAGAAAGCCCCTGAGGGTAGAAAGAACCAAGTCATCATGAAACTACACCACGTATTGTTCTCATCCTTTCCCTGAAGACATATGAACAGATCTAAGTGCCAATACCTCCTTTTGTATCATATATCCAGAAGGATAAGAAAATGGATATGCTTCTCCCCAGATTCATGTGGATATACAATGAAATGAAAGCCAACAAAGACCAAGGGTGCCTTCGCCTTCGTTTATCAATCAAGGAAACATGTCAAACAACTTATCTAAATTTAATCATAGCCAAACAAAACTGCAGTTGGCTGTTAGTTGAAAGAATTGTGATATACAAATATCTAGAGTTGCTGAGAGATATAGAAGGTACCAAGAAAGAAGACTGGAGAGTTTGTTAGCGGACCTCAGTTCCAGCCCTACTTCTGTTACTGACCAGTTCTTCAAGTTGGGTTTATATCTCTTCACTCTCTGGGCCTTAGTTTCCTCCTGTGACAAGCACTGTCAAAAAATATTTGGTGATAGTGAGATTAAATAAGACCACATATCCAAAAATCACTTTTTTGAATAAAGCTAAAATGTAGGGCACTTGCTCCTGGAACAAGACATTGCATGTGCAGTGTGGACAAAGGTCCTCATCAGTTTCTGGCAAATCCTATAGAAACTGCCAGGGCCTTGAAAGGATTTCAAGCTTGACCTGACCAGGGAGGAGAGATCAGAATGCCATGGAAAGTATTTCTGCTCCACACAGCCTGCCGGGCCTTGGCCTCCTAAAGCGATCAGATGTTGGATTTGGAAGCAGACTACCCAATAGAATTCTTCACACTTCTAATTACCTCATGATTTGTACACATTTTGGCTGTTGCTCCAGGGCTCTTTTATTAATTCACAGATTTTCACTACTTTTGCTTCTCTTTTTCTTGCCAATTAACTGAGCTAGCTGCAACTCAGAATCTGGGGTGATTGACAGTGGAAACCAAGCCTCCCTCAACCCCAACCCCCACTGCCTGAGAGCTTTACCTCAGGAGGAGTGCCGGAAATTACCGCGTGGGACAGATGGGTGGAGGTGGCTGATAGGAGCTTATTCCCTGGGACTGAATCTGCTTCCTCTGCTCTGAGGGAGGCCCTGGGTCATAGAGTGGCTAACGCTGACATCCAGGCCTCCTAGGCTTACCCAGACCCTCACACCCCAGGGAGAAGGCTGCCATTAACTTGTCCATTAACTCCACGGATATTCTTTTATGAGGCCCCAAGAATTTGGGAGAGGACTCTATGCAGTCAGTTCTCTGGAGCAGCCTGGAAATACCATCTAAACTCATGGCCTCATGAAACCCTGCGCTGTGTGTCAATTCAGGCAGCAGTCCCAGGCTGGAGGTCTGCATCAAACCCTGGTCTCAACTCTGAAAAAACATAGGCTCCTGAGCTCTGCCCCTCTACATGGCCCAATGACATCTACTCCACCCTCTTTGAAGGTCACTGTGAAGAGAAGTGTTAAATGCCCTGAGCACTTATACAGGCAAGGAACCCTTATACCAGACAGCTTCAGTTTGAAGATGTCCGACTGGCAGAGTGTTGGGCTCTGCTTTGAAATCAGAAGTATCTCAAAGGTGGACTCTAGCACTGAGTAGCCAGTGTGGCTCAGGTCTCTCCTTCCTGCAGGCAGAAAGTCTGTGGTCCCACTGGGTCATTGCCATTCACTGCACCCTCCTCGGATGACTTCTGTCAGCTTCTTGCTTTCAGAACCTACCCTCACAGGGAGTTCCTCCTGCAGGGAGTTCCTCCGCAGGGCCGGCTGAGGAAAAACAGCAGGGGCTGGAACAAAGGCCACTTGGCTCAGAAGAGGGGGAAATGTGCAGAGGTAGAATGGTGACTGCTTCCCTCCCTCCTTTGTGACAAAGTGAATGAAAACACTCACTTGTCTTACAGATTGATGGGGACTGGGGACAGTCAGGAGGCTGATTTCCCCGCACAGCAAGCACAGAGGGCTCCCTTAACAAATTACACCCCTGTGATGCACAGCACTGTGCACCGTTAGCACTAGCACACAGCCACTGGGCACAGAGCTGGGAAGATGGGACAAAGCCTGCTTCGGAATCAGGTGATCGAGATGTGTGATCCCTGACACGTTCACTGAGGATGGGAGATGAAGTTCATTTGCTGGGGCCCTTTGTGCCTTTCTGTGAGCCTTGTCACACTAATCTCATGCAGGACCTTGAAGAAGGAGACAGGGTGACAAAGAAAGGGGAAGGAGAAGGGACAAGAAAGAAGAAATGATAATTCCCAAGGTAGGGCCAAGTGGTCTGGTGACCACTGGACCAAAGGCTGTTAGAAGATTCCAGAACTGTCTAGCCTGTGGACAAGAACTTAGTGAGGACCATGGAACACAGACTGCCCCTCTCCCCCTATCTAATCACTCAATACTCAAGGACAGTAGCTGCTATGAACCCACCCCATCTATCAGGGCTTGTTCAAGTCCACCTTTCCCAAAAAGGACCTTCCCTGACCCTTTGGCCCATATCATTCCTTCCCTCTGTGACTTCATACCTATAGGTGGATTTTACAGGTGGGATGGTTAATTATATGCCTTGAATGGACTAGGTTATTCTGGAAGTCTCTGTGAAGGTGTTTTGGGATGATTTATACTGAGGTTGGTGGATCTTGAGTAAAAGAGATTACCTTCCATGATGTGGGTGGTTCATTTAATCAACTGAAAGCCTAAACAGAAGACACTGATCAGCCCTGGGTAAGAGGATTCTGCAGCAGGTGGTCTCAGACTCCAACTATGGTGTCAGATTTTCTTGGATCATAAGCCTGCTGATCCTCCCTACAGATTTGGGTCTTGTCAGGCCCCATAATCAAAATTTCTAAAATAAAATCATTTTCCCCTCTCTCTCCTATTTCTCTGGAGAACCCTAAGAATACACCAGGAACTAAGGAAGCATAACCTGGGAGGCCCTCCTTTGCAAGAGGCTCTTCCAGAGGGGCCATAACTGTTCATACCTCTTCTTTTTAAGACATGACCCTAATACAGTATAAGATTTATGCCTCTCCAACCTAGATCCAACCTGGCCTCTGATAAGGCCATTTACTGCCTTGAGCCTGCACAGGCACTCCTGCCTGATACCTCTCTTGTCCCCAAAGCATGGCTGCCCACTCCAGCTGGAATCCCTGTGAAGGGAGGGACTATGCCTTGACAACTTAGTCTTTGCTGTAGGCTGTGCCACAGCACTTGCATGTGGCAAAAGCTCAGTATATGTGTTTTTTCACAGAGTACTGTTTTTGACACTTATGTGTGTTAGGAGGGAAGAAGGAAGAGCCTCTCAAAGATGGATGCTGAGGGCCAGGAAGGGAGAGAGATCAAATGCAAGGGTGAAATGAGGAAGAAGATAAGCTTTACCACAGTTCATACCCTGCACTTTTGCTGTCCATTAATAACCCAGGATTCCAGTCATCAAGGCTGGGTCTCCTAGACTCCTAAAGGGCAGTCACCTCAGATGGAGATGGCACATTTTTAGGGCCACTCTGGTTCCTCCTGGCTTGTACCTTGGCTGGGACCTCCCCCTTCCCCCAAGTCAGCTCAAGAAACCACAGAACTGGCTTAGTTTGGGGGCATCCTGGGCTTCAGCTGCTCCACATTACCAGGGCAGGGCAAGAACTCAGCAGCCAGGATATTAGTTTCATGTCTATGTATTTTTCATCATTCAGGTACCCCAGAGAGTAAATTAGCACAGGATTCATTGCCACAGGCTGAGGGAGAAAACAGCATCTGGCCAGGTCCTGTACTTTGACAAAGTTACAGCTGACTCAACAGTCTTTTCAGAATGCCACTGAGTGGCCTCAAGTGTCCCATTCTGAATACATCAAGTTCTAAAGACCCTGAGGGAACCAAACCTTCCCAGGAGACACACCAGGAAGGAAAGCAGCTGTGACTCCTCCAGGGGACCTGTGCATCTTAGAAGGGATTGGCACCACGTCCACCACCCTCATCTCCACCAAAGCAACTCAGAACTCATTTACAAAAATACCACAGACAAGTTAACCAAATTTAGATGTAGGCAAAAGACAAATACAATGATGATTATTTAATTCTGTGAAAAGGATTTCTTGTGAGTATTGCAAGTTAGACCCTCACCTGGTCAACTTAGAGAGAACCTGTCTTAAAATAAGAAGATTAGCCAGGGATTTAGCTCAAGTGGTACCGCCCCTACTTTGGAAGCACAAAGGCCTGAGTTCGATCCCCGGTACTGCGGGAAAAAAAAAAAAAACTGGAATAGTAGCAAGAATATTAAAAAAAAGAAGAAGAAGAAGATTAAAAGGTCTAGGAATGTAGCTCAGTAGAAAGGCTTCAATTTGATCCCAGTACTGCAAAACAGAACAGGACAAAATAGCCCAATACAGAGTGATATAGAATGTAGAGCCATGGATTTAGCTTAGTGGTTCTAGTGGCTGCTTCAAAAGAACAAGGTCCCGAGTTTGAGCCCTGATACCAAAAAGAAAAGTAGAATGGTATAGAATGGAATAGAACAGTGATGGTGAAAACTTAAGAGCTTTCGATGTTGCAGTCTGCTGTGGCATATGCCACAGGTTTGCCATCTACTGCTGCTTTTTGAAAGTTACAAATTTACCATAAAAACAAATCAGATAATAAAATAAGAAAAACAAAATAAAAAGAATAATTCTGACACCAGAGATAATCCCAACTAACACTTTGGAAATATTCTTCCAGTCTTTTTGTAGATATAAAAACTTTATTTATTTATTTTATTTATTGGTACATTATATATATACACATCACAGTTACACTCAACATTGAGAACTTGTACTGGTATGACATGACTTAATTCTCATTTTGCACCCTACAACCCCCACCCCTATGTACACAAGCTTTGTTTTAACTTTAAGCTTTGTTTTAACTTTAACATTTTTTTAACCATCACTTTTTTTCTTTCCCTTCATTACTTACCCTTAAACCCCATTTCTCTTTGAATATTTACCATTTCACAATATCTATCTTGCATTCTAGTACTCATTTACAACTTCTCAGTTCATGTAGCTAAATCTTGGAAACAACTCAAATGCCTATCAACTCTAGACTGGGTATAAAAACATTTTTAAGAAGAAAATATAATACTGGTAGTGTATGCTGTTTTGTAAGTGATATGCTACAAAAGATTCTGTGAAAGAGATCATGTCAATGTCATCATGGAGAATACTACATGAGAATACTCAGCCATGTGTGGATTCTCCTTATATATATATTTTTTTTTTTTGCTTTTTGGAGACAGTGTCTCGCTTTGTAGTTCAGGCTGGCCCTGAGCTCACTATGGTGCCCAGGCAAGCCGCCGCGAACTCAGCAATCCTCCCGTCTCTGCCTCCCAAGTGCTGGGATGACAGGCGTGAGCCACCACGTCCGGCATTGTGGTATGCGGTGTTGATTGTTGGTGGGCGTGTCTCCACGCCCAGCATTATATGTGGTAACCGGGGATCGAACTCAGGTCCTTACGCTTGCGAGGCAGGCGCCGGAACCACTGAGCTAACCCTCCGGCCCTCTCCTTATATTTTTAAAAAATTTATTAGTACATTTTGGGTACATTGTGGATACATTCATTGTGGACAGTGGGTACAGGAACACAACACATCTTATTTCATTTTACCTCCCCTTTTCCTCTCTCCTTTCCTCCCTCCATTTCTTAGTCCTCTTCTAATTTGCCAAAGATCAATCTTGTTTCCTATGGACTTTTATTTTTCTCTTTGATTTATTTATGCCTTGAGTTTCTCATACAAGAGGAAACTATATGATTTTTAAGTTTGTGGATCTAATTTATATCATTTAACATATGCCTCAAGGTGCATTCATTTTCCTACAAATGATTCTAATTTATCCTTCTTTGTGACAGAGTAGTACCCCACTGGAGAAAATACCACATGTTCTACATAGGCCACTTCCATAATTGAACTATTATAAATTGTGTTACTATAAACATGGGTATGCCATTTTACATAGAAAGAAAGGCAATCATCAAGAAATCAAATAGGGATGGGGATTTAGCTCAGCAGCACTGCTCCTACCCTACCATCACAAGGTCCTGAGTTTGATTCCCGATACTGCAAAATAAATAAGTAAATAAGTAAGTAAATAAATAATAGAGTAATAAGTGTCATCATGGCTGTGGAGGAAAAAAGGAATCCTTCCACACAGATACCCTTTCAATAAAGCATTGTTCTATAAAATTAAATAAGATATTTATAAATTATAAGTCACTGTACAAATCTTTTAGAAAATCCTAATTTGGCAGAGATCTTTGTATTCTGCTTCCATTTGTAAAACAGAGCCTACAAAGACTGTATGCTTATACAGTCATACCAGGGTACTTGAAGGCCTTAAATATCACCAAATATGGTACTCAATACATTTTGACATGAAAATTTTGTACCACTACTCATTGTACGTTTAGTACTCGAGGTGCAAACTAGAACTTGTTGATGTCAGTTGCCTCATGACTTGCTACCCTTTCCAACTAAAACAATTTGTCTGGTACTTGTTTTTGGTCCTGCCTCCAGGAACTAATTAATAACAAAGTACCAAGGTACTACTGTTTATGTATTCTTTCAGCAAAGGCTGATTTCATGCACCTGGGAAGCCATGAACTATTCAAGCACAGGTGTAATGTAATCTGATTTATATGTTTACATATTCCCTTTGGCTAATTCCTGAAACATGATAAGTGTACTAGGCGGAAGCAAGAATGGAAATAGGGAGGTTATTCAGAGGTCACTAGGGTCATCCAGACAGGTGACAGGGGTTTGGACTTCAGTGTCAGGGGTATAGCAGAGTGTAGAGAGATGGGAGGTGTGTCCTAGAAGTGGAACGGATGGGATTTTCTGGTGGAGTCGCTAAAGAGAGCGAAGACAGAAAGGACTGAGGACAGATTTCTCATTGTGTTGCTCGACTGGGTGTTGTTACCATTTACCCACAGAGGGGAAACTGAGGACAAGACAATTTGGGATGAGTCTAAATGACTTTGTAGACAAATTGTAGTAGTCACTTTCCCCTTGGTGGGACAAATTATCCAACACCCTCAACTTAAAGGAGAAGTTTATTTTGGCACCAGGCTCCAGTCCATGTCCAGCAGAGGAAAGAGACTCGACCTGTGGCAGCCACGAAGCAGAGAGAGAAGGGTGGAGATAGGGACAAGAGTCCAGACTTCTGGGTCACACCTCCAATGATTCACCTCCAAGCAGACCCAACTCCCAGGAGCACATCTGGCTACTGAACTCACCAACGGATGGATCCGCTGAGGTGCAGCACCCATTTATCCAATCACCATCCAAATACATGAGAGTGGGGGGACATTAAGATCTAAAGCACGGCATCGATTACACTGCTGTGTCACTGGTACGTCCTGCCTCCTACTGGCTCCAAGGAGTTTGGTGCTTCAAGCACTGAGCCCTGGCTGCCCCAGGTTCTGGCTTCAGAGTAGCCTGAGACTCCACAGGACTTGTTTCACCCTACGGTGCTACCCCATTCCTGATGAAACGGATGGAGTAAGCATGTACTCCTCACTCCTACACCTTTCCCTAAGGCTTACAAGTAGTGCTCAAAGAGCTACCTCAACTCCTAGAAAGCAGGCATGACACATACTATTTTGTTTCTGTCTGCTGCCCTACTCAACAGCTGTGTCCACATGTGTACGCAGGAGGTAACACATGAGACTGGAAGGTAGGAGATAATTATCTTGGTTCAAGTGCTCTCTGTTCATGACAAATGAAAGTTTTAAGGGACACCATCTGAGATGATGCCATTTATCTGACCATACAGGTCACTAATTCTACCTTAACGATCACCACTTAGCTTGAGCACCCTGGTGACCCTCATACTATGAACAATGCTCATGTTCACTACCTATGCCTGGCAGGTCTCCTTCACCAATGGGGTCCTAATGCCCTAGTGGCAAGGGTGCCACCCACAGACAGACTCCACTCAAGGGTACCTGGACAGAACACAGGCACCTCGACAAGAGATTGTACCCCCTTCCCAGGCAGCCTGCACGCAAGGACAAGATGACCCCAAGTCAGTCATTCTGAAAGGCCATCTTGACTGCAAAAGTCCTCAGAGTGTCAAGTGAGGCTCTCTCTGGGACTGCAGCCTGCCAACCCACCCCCATCCTTCCCCCTGCTTTCCCTTTCCTGAGTACCCCTCGCAAATGCCCTTTCCACAAATCTTGCTGCGGAGTCTCCTCGCCAGGTAACCCCCACCCCCATTCCCGGAACTGCCTCCGAGTGTCATGCCCCAGAGGCCCCTGGGAGATGTCGCAGGGCGATGGTGATCCAGCCCAGGAGGCAGGCCTAGGGTCCCCTTGGCTCTTGTACCTCAACCTCCTCTAGCCCCTCTTTCATGGCCCCCATCTAGGTCAGCCTCATCTAGGCCCCCGGCCACACCGGGCCTCATGGCCTCTCCTCCTCTGTCCATCCTACTTTTGCTCTGTCTTCTCAACTGCTAACTACAACCTGCCTACCCCTCTAAAGAATCCACTGAGACCACAGTGACCTCAAAAGGTTCTCGCTGCCTCGACAGGGGCGGTCTGTCCTGCCAGGCAGGCAGCAAGCACCCGATGCCAGGGACTTACCCTCCTGCCTCTCTCTCACTGTATAGGGCACAAAGTAAACATCAGTGGGCGTCATTAAATGACATTAAATTCACTCAGTGAGAGTAAACGGCACAGACTGAAAATACCAAGCATACT
The DNA here is from genome assembly GCA_004025085.1 of Thryonomys swinderianus. Lineage (NCBI taxonomy): Eukaryota > Metazoa > Chordata > Mammalia > Rodentia > Thryonomyidae > Thryonomys > Thryonomys swinderianus. Next base: position 60,672 of record PVIC010002405.1, read on the forward strand.
TGGAGAAAGGAAAGACAGAGGGAACTCCAGGGAAATCACAAGAAAAACTTTTAGGGCACTCTGGCGGCACTGGAGACTTCATTTCTGAGAAGGATTTTGCTCCTTTGATCTATACTTTTACTAAGAACTTGCTCCCTTGGCTTGTCAGCCCTCTTTCCCATCATTTGGGGTCGTCTCTGGGCTGATTAAGCTCTGAAGAGAGAAATAAGTTAAATCTCAAATCTTTCGTGGCTCTAGCAAATGGTCTGTTGGGACTCCAACCAAAATGGCTGCACTACAGACTGGGGCTCTCTGCGTCTTTTCATTTCACGGAGTCATTCTTCTGTCCCCAACACTATAATTGCACTCTTTGCCATTAGGATAAAGTTTCATTCTTTTCCTTCACATTTATGGCTTCCAGCTCACGAAGATGCTTCTCTACCCTTACTCCCCACAGCCCTATGTATCTTTAATGTAGGTTTTGGTACTTAAGTACACTGGTTATTTCTGTCTGTGGGTATTTCCTGTTTGGGCGTCCTATATGCACAGGAGTGAGGACCTGAGGGTCAGGCATCTTCCACCTTTTGTCTGTGGGTCTGGAAGCCAGTGTAGGAGGAAACACATACACTTTGGTGTCAGAAGATTTGGATCTCAGCTTTACAACTTGGTACAGTGCCCGGTAATGTAGCAAATGTTTGAGAAAGCTACATACTACTTTTCTTCTGTAAAAGCTTTCCAGGGCCTGTTTTCTAGCAAGTGGAACAACAAAGAAATGACCTAGTTCAAAAGAAGTAAAAATAAGATAAAATAATTATTAGATTGATAGCTACCTAAATACATGGATAACTTCGCCAAAGATGGATGGGGAAGTTAAAGGTTTATGGGTGAATTTTTTTCTTTCTGTAAAGTTAATATTCCTGTAATTCTTTGTGCTACAACTTTTTAAAAGTCTGGAAGACTGGACGATATTTTTCATATGAATGTAAGCAGAAAGTGAACATTGATGAATCACAGTGATCTTGTGCAGGCAGATGGTATCTCTTGGAGGTGCACATTTAACTGGTCAGGTCCCCCTCAAAGTTTCTGAGGGAGAACTTAAGAATCTGCATTTTGCGGAGCAAGTTTCTCAAGTGATATGCTCTCAGAGTCTGAGAGATCCTTCTATTGGAAAGAACACCAGTTTTGATGTTGAAAGATGCAAGTTCTAGTCCTGCTGCTGTCTTAATGAGGGGCATCTTGTGTCCCATCAGACTTTCATTCTGTAACACTTGCCATTTGCCGATCAGTAAGGCCCTTTCTGAAGCAAGAAGGGGTCAGTCACATTTCCCACCAGGAGACCACGCCAATGAGAAAACTTGGCCAGAGCGCCTAGATTCCTGAGGATAGCTAAATAATCTTTGGAACAAATAAATATTCAGCAAGGAATCAGGCCTCAGCAAAAGCGAAGTGCATGCCTATTGCTGCCAACTCAAATAAAGAAGTTGCACCGCCTGCATTTCCATGCATAAGCCATTGTCCTGTTTGTGTTTCATGGCCGGAAGTTCTGTGACACAGTCTGGCATCCTACTCAAGCCAAGCTCCCTATGGACTGGCTCAAAGTTATACCTCCTCACTTACCAGCACTGCAAAGAGGGAGTCCATGGGGTTGGGTGGGTATCAGTCAGGTTGGCTTAGTTTTGGTAAAAGGTTGAAATGATTTAAAACGCATAGCTGGGAGTAGTGGTGCACACCTATAATCCCAGCTCTCAGAAGGCTGAGACAGGGGAATTTCAAGTTCAAGGACAATCTAGGTTATATAGAAAGACTGTCTAAAACAAAACAAAATGAAATAAAACAAAAAAAAATACAACGAAAAATCCACAGAAAACAAAAACAAATAATGTATGAAAGGAAGTTCAACATTATGAGTAGGTTTCAATGGACTCACGGTAGGCTCACTGCACTGGAAAGGGTTACTGAAAAGACAGCGTCAATGATTACTGAGTTTGCTTCTTTCATTAGATGAGCCAAGGATTAAAGGCTCTGAAACTGAATTCTGATATGCTGGGTAAACATCATAATGACTCGTAGAAAAACAAATCATAGCTGATCACTTCATTTTTCCTGATGAAGGGTCTCATAATTGCAGACTAGTTAGGGTATAAAAACAGGGTCTTGTTCACTTTATGCTAAGAATCTCTGGCTGGGTCATGTCCATTCAGGTTTCTAGAAATTTGAGTCTTTACAAGAGATCCTTAAAATAGTTCTTTCATTCTGCAAGGTGACGACCTAATTAAAATTATACATTTGCCACTTAGTGTACATGCACCTTCTTGCCTAAGCAGCATGTAATGACTTTGACCATCTGGGTCACAGAGACGTGCTATACAAGAGCAGTTTCCCAGGCCAGGGACCTGGGTCCTGGAGCAGTTGAGGGTCCCTCACACAACTTCCACACAGTATTCTGCAAGGCATAATCTGTATTTTCTCTCTCGTTTTGGGGTGGTCTCATTTGTCTTGATCATTGCTTAAAACCCTTAGCCCCACACCATTATGAGGATCACACTCTTTCTGAAGAAGCCAACGCTTTCCCATGAAGCTAGTAATTGTACATGATCTCTAGCTTCTCTAAAGATAGAAACAGATTTAAAAATTACCTTAATGCATTTGAGAAATAGCTCCATAATACAAACACCCTCTAAGCTAAGGGAAGTTCAATAGGGACCAATAGAAATACAACATTTACCCCAGTTTTATCAGAAATACAGGGATAGTCACTAGATAGTTTGCAGGTGTTGGAGAGCTTGAAATTTATATCTAAACTGTCACAGTAAAACTATGCTTAACATAGAAGCCATCCTTGATTATGCCATCCTGATTATAGGAGGGTATGAAGAGCAGCAGAACCTAAGAACCTGTAATATATTTGTCATAGTTTTCCCAGAACTGAATGAAGTATTATTTGAGGCATCCTGAGGAGTTTTAAAAGTGAAACAGAGAAATAGAAAAACAAAGACTAGCACAGGGAATGATAACTGGTTTGGGTGAATTCACTTTCACCAACACAACTTTAAAAAAAAACAGTAGCCCACAGGTCAGTAGCCAGGTGGGTGAAGGTCCCCTGTCATGAGACCCTGGAGATGAGGCGTACTCAACACAGGGACCCTGAACATACAGCTGAATCGATTTTGAATACTTGTGAGACAGTCTATGAAAGAAGCTTGATATGTAATAGATATATCAGAAAAACAAATTTTAGGGCAAGGGAAACCATTCTCAGATGAATCGGGACTCTTCCAAAGGACAGGCTGCCTTTGAATAAAGCAAAGAGCACCCTGACCAGGAAAGTATTCAAGGAGCAAGGGTAGCCCCTCAAGAATGATATGGGGATTTTTGGCATTGGCTAAACTCTGAGCATCAATTCAGTGCTAAGATTTTAAGACTCTGTAAACAAGAGTCATCACAGAAATATAAAATGATAATGGGGGGGGTGGATTAAGGTCTTACTGTAAACCAGAAAAAAAATGTATTAGGAATGTTTTAGCAAGAATTTCAAATCGTAAGATGGGAGCAAAGTTCAAGCTGTCACCTTTGATTCTGATGACATACAGCCAGCCCACAGGGAGAGATGACTGACCATCCATGACCTGCGAGTGTTCTCTGCTCTGGGCTCCCAGAGGTTGGAAATGAGCTGCCAAGACCCTGCAAGGGACCAGTGTGACCCCAGCACGAGGAATGACCGAGACAGACTGTACTGGACTGAGCCTTTACTAAGGGTTTAGCAGAGTGCAATAAGCAGGGCTCTAAGATCAAAGTCCGGCTTAATCTCTGGAAAATCATGTTCAACAGAAAGCAGTACCTAGTCTTTCCAGGATAGTCTCCTCTTTAACTGCGCTTTAAATTCTGCCCTTCATTTTTCTGCCATGGAAAGCATTTAAATGGAATCATTTTCCTCCTTGACTTAGAAGAGAAAAATTGTCTTCTCTGCTACAAACAGATTATTTCAGTGGGGCATGGTGTTGCATGTCTGTAATCCTAGCTACTCCAGAGACTGAAACAGGATTGCAAGTTTAAAACCAGCCTGGAGAGTTTAGTGAGACTCTGTCTCAAAATAAAAGAGAGAGAGACAGAGACAGAGACAGAGACAGAGACAGAGACAGAGACAGAGACAGAGACAGAGACAGAGAAATGTTCAATGGCAGAGCACCCTCACATACCATCTCAGTACTGGAAAGAGTATATTTCAATAATGCCTTTGAAATGACAGAGCTGCCTACCTTACTTATGTTCAAATTGGTTTATCCACAATGATCTAAACCAAGCACGTCTCACTTTGAGAATATCTGTAAAAGTCCCCCAGTAATTATTCACTCCATAAAAGAGTGCTTCGTGTTGCACAGTAATTCAGAGAAACACAGAGTCTTACACCCCAGAGCTGAAATTGTACTAACAAAGTTGATGGTCAGGCAATGATAATAATCATCACTGCCAGTTTATTCAAATATGTCCTTCATAGCAGACCTTGTGTTAAGCAACCTTAGCTGTATTACTTCATTTAAGCCTAGATGAGCAAACAATATTTCAGGGCTGAGGCCCTGCAAAGGTCAACACTTCTATCTGAAGAACCACAGCAAGTGGGTGACAGAGCTGGGATGTACATCCGGGCTCTCTGCTTTCATACCGTGCTACTTCTACCAGGTACCCCTTTGTCCAGGCATTTTAAAACTATCTTTTTAGCAGTTGGACTTTCTCCCCGCTCCTCACTTCTCTGTTTCCAAAAGAAGACTCACACAGACATAGTATTAAACCAAATGGAGATGCTATGGGTGAAACATGAGGAGGAAGAATTCAAAGTCAGCTCCTGGAGACTGAAGAGATGCTGAGGGATCTTCAAATTCCTTTGAACACACTTTGCAAACAATGAATCTTGCCCAGAGCCCTCATTTCCCTAAAAAGATACAAAGTAATAACTAGCTGCTATCTCTAATAGTTTGCAAACTTCCACTGATACCAAGATTTCATATGCTTTGTTATTATGAAGATATATTGTCAGCATAGAATCAAATCAATTAAAAGGTGATTTTATAACTAATAATTATACATATATTTCATATGACTTATGACATTTCACTCATTTGTATTCTTGTTCTGGGGTCTAACAACTGTAGAAAAAAAGCTCCTTTAGAGTCTCTCTTGAATCAGTTAAACTTGTGTCCTCAATGCAAAGCCCTGTTTACCTCTTAGGTAACTCAGAGCTCTTTTACTCAATGTAAAAGAAAATGCCAAATGAACATCATTAAGAAAAAAAGGAAAGAACTCCCTGGCTTATCCTAAACCTCTGTATGGTATATAGGATGCAGTGTGTATAGAGCCACGCGTCATGCAGGGGTTGCTCTGAATACTCAGAGTTTATGGTAAGTGTGAGCATCAGCTATCTTGTGCTGTGTAACAAATTACCATAAACTCAATAGCTTATAGCAATATACATTTATGTTATCATGACTGCTGTGGGTCAGGAGTTTGGTTTGGCTGGATCCTCTGTTCAGTCAAAGGCTGCAACTATGGTGTCAAAAGAGCTGTTCTCGGGGCTGGGGTTTAGCTCAAGTGGTACTGTGCCAACCTTGGATGCACAAGGGCCTGAGTTCGATCCCTGGTACAGCAAAAAAAAAAAAAAAAGGCTGTTCTCATCTGGACAAGTGTCTGGCTTAGAATCAAGTTCATTCACACTGTTGATAGAATTCACGTCTTAGGAGCTATAGGACTTAGGGCCCAGGTTCTTGTTGGCTATGGGCTGAGTCCAGGCCTAGGAGCCACCCAATTTTCTGTCCTGGAGCTCTCTTACACTGGCTGTGCTCTTTTGAAGCCAACCAGAGCCTTTCACCAGTCTTGCAAAGACAGAGCCTCGTATAACATAACACAACCAAGGCAGGGATATACTGTCACATGTGCCATAGTCTGTTGGTTAGAAACAAGTCAGTTCTGCCAGATCAAGGGGAGGGCATTGTGAAGATAAGGATTTCAATTGCTTTTAATAATTGGAAGTCACTTTAGGATTTGTGTGCCATAGGGCATATTCTTCCTTCTTAGGAAAATGAATTTTGGAAAAATATCCACTTACATCAGAAATTCACAAATATCAGACATTCACTCAACACCTTTGTTTATCCTCACCAGAGTTTTCTACACAAGAATGTTGCTGAAACTGGAATGGTGCTTCCCATAAAATTTATGGCCTTAATACTGTCTCGCCAAATCAGTCAAGATGGGAAATTGCTTACTGCCTTCTTTGAGAGTTCTAAGTGTACTACTGATGTTCTTAAACAAAACATTTGGTAGTATTTGGAGGTTGTAGGACATGAATTCAGCAAGAATTTCCTATTAGCTACACTCCCACACCGTACTTCAGAACGTACAAAGAAGAATATGCACAAATGCTGTCAGTCTGAGGCAGAAAGATTGCAAGCTTGAACCTAGCCTAACCAACTTAGTGACTTAGAGAGACCTTGTCTCAAATAAAAAATACAAACGATCTGGGAGTGCACCTCAATGCAAAGGCCTGAGTTCAATCTTCAGGATAAGGGTGGAGGAGGCATTTCTGTTCTAATGTCATTCTTCCTCCCTGATCCATTGGGCCACAACCTCTTTTTCTGGGCATCCTCTGAAATAAACGGCCCTTGTACAGAGTTCTAAGCCCTTACAGGTGTTTGATTACCCAACTAAAGACTTTCTCTCCTATTATACTGAGAGCTCTTTGAGGGTTGGGAAGACTTATTTGTATCTGTATGCTCAGGAACTAGAAATGTCCAAAGCCATTTCTCAGTGCTTGTTTGGATGTATGGGCTCTACCAACTAGACTGTGTAATAGGAATAATACTCAAGCTATGCCATTCTTCTGAACTTGTTTCCAATTTTCTCGTCAGTAAAAACGGAATTGCACAACATTCTGAAAAGAATCAAACAGAAATGAATATATTTCTATGATTCCATTACATGAAATTGAAACTCAGAAAGACTACTCAAAACCCAGCAAAACTAATCTATGGTCTGTAAAGGAGAGCGATAAGAATGTCCTACAAGGAGACACAAAGAAACCTTCTAAAATAAGACCTATAATCTTATCTGGTTATATAGTATACACATGTGTAAAAACTTCATCAAACTGTACAGGTAAGACTCATGAGATTTTCTGTTTGTGACTAATACTTTATTTTAGGGTGAAGGAAACATATCTGGGGGTTCTGTATGAAGCATACAGCCCCATTCCTGCACAAGGAGTCAGTGTGTCAACAGTGTGCTCATTCCGGGGAGCCTATCAACCCAGAATCCTTGGTTGTGTAATCCAGGGTTCCCAGACATTGCTGACGTGGGTAGAGGCCTCCAGAGGGGTGCCATTTCCTATGGGCCACTTTATCTTTCTCCCTAGACCTTGGAGATCAGATGCTGTGTCATTAAATGACTCCCTGAAGCCTTCCTTGTGACGAGGGAACAATGTCTCAGCTGTCGGAGAGACAGATCTCCCTGGGGAGACTTCTGCAAGGTTACACTCTGGCCCAGGCCTGGAGAAGGAGCTCAGTCGTACCTTCTAGCAAAAGGTCTTCTTTACTCACTCACTCAATAGATGTGTGTGAAGATGTACCCAGAGGCTCCCAAGGGGCTTCTCTGTACAGATTCCCTGCAGGCATGAGCAAATAACTGCTATTTGTTTTCCTGATATCATTTTCCTGTTGTACATTATTTGGTCATGATGGAAAGGTAGTGTTGAGGAAGGGCACAACATCAGAACCTCCCAGAATGGCAAAATAACTTATCCAAACATACTTTTAGATAAACTGTGTCTCCAAGTCAATATATTGGAGGTTGCTTAAAAAATAATAACCTTCAAAAATATCCTATTGACAGTGCTGTAATCACTCTCAATTCCTTGGACTCAACTCCATCTAAACCTTCCCAAATTTGAGACACTTCTTCATGTAAGTAAGCAGCTGTACCCTGTTGGGCTTATCTCACCACTAGAGCAAGTCAGTCCATTCATTCATATACAAGGTGTGCCTCATATCCTGCTTCCCATAGTTAGGACTGAGCACACCATCCATGGTCACTGAGTGCTTAGGGACTTGTACACATGTCAAAATCCATAATGATATAATTCAAGTATACAATAAGTAGAACCCACCAAGAACTATCTTTGACTAGACAAGTATGGAGGAAAGGACAGTAAGTCTTAAGACATCCACTGCCAAGTAGGAAGAGGTTTGGGAAAAAGGATGAACTTGATAGGCTAAATCTCTTGCTGTGATCAAAGCCTTGGATAGTGGATACAGTAACACTCACCTCTCCACACTATCTGTTCCAACTTTCACAGCTTTGAAATGAAAGAAATAGTACAGAAGGAAGAATATTACCATTCCAGTTAGAAACCTTTATCTCTCAGCTCTGAGTCACCCCTTCTGCTTTCTGTTCACTGATGCAAGATTGGAAATCAGTTAGTATAAAAACTGCATGGTTCTTCTGACAGCTGGCTCTCTGTTCATTTGTACCAACAAGGGGAAGTAGAGAAAGATTCCAAGGCAGGAAGAGAACAATTCCTGCAGCTTCATCCAAGCAATGCTCTTTACCCAGCATTGGATGTGACTCTAGCTCCCATTTCTCCCAACCCCAAGCACCAATCTCATGGTACCCCTCCAGATACCACTAGCACCTTGGCAAGGCTCCTATCTCCAAAGTCTGAGTCTCTGCTAGGAGACATACCCCTCCGAACACATGTGATAGTCAGAATGATCAAGTAACTATCCTCTGCTTAAGTCTGAGACACAGACCCACAACCCTCCTTCTCCAAGCTTTCTTTTCCTTTGTTCCTTCAGTCTTGGTAGTGGAAGTTGCTTCTTGCTGCTTTGTATGTCATCTCCAGGTCCCTTTTTGTCTTTGCAGCCCTATCACACCTATTGACCCATTACTTCTCTTAAATTCTCTCTGTTAAAGTAATTAGTCTGGTTCTATTCTTCTAACCATGATTCTGATCAGTACAAAAGGAAAGTAATGTATCAGCTATTCAGTTGCAGTTCTGAGATCAGGACCTAGGCTTTATGTTCCAAGCCCTAATTCCCTACTCACTACATTCACTGCCTCTATAGTACAATATGATGAAAGATAGCGCCATGATCTAGTGGGCTGTAAGTCATATTGTCTTAGATTCAAGTCCTGCCCCACCATTTATAAGCTCGGTGACATAAAGTAAGTCATTTATAATAGAGATAGTAATAGAACTTCCTGTAGAGACAAAATATATCTTCCCTAAACACGAAGGACCGCAGAGCTGAAGATAATTAAGAAGCAGATGCAGGAAAGCCCTTTGGCCTCCTTTATTTGCTTAAAAGCAGATCACAAATTTAGAAAGACAAAAGATATCCCAATCCCTCTACCAGAGAGAACAAATGTTAACCACTGAAGACAACTTTGGACCCATCCTGGCCTGGAGATAATACCAGAGTGATCTACATTAACAAACTTTATTAATTAAGCTTTATTTTAATCATCTTTTTCCACAGAGACTGAAATTCCTTTTCTTTTTCTTATTATTCTTCTAACAAGTTATTGGTTTTTGCTGAAACTAAATCCAAAGCCACATCTGTGAGAACTATTCATAGATACATGAATGTCTCCCATGTACATGTGAAATATTCATGTTATGGGAATTGTTCCTCTGCATCATCACAGGGCATGGTACTCCATTAGCATATGTGATGCACACAGAACAGCAGGAGAATAAGGCCAGGCATTATTGTTACCATTATCCTTGTCATGACTACCATCAGGGAGCAATTATGGCCCTGTAGAAAGAGGGCAGTTCCAGTCACAACTGCCTTTGCTGAAATTTTGGTTCCACCTTTCACTCACTGTGCATGAGTTTACCTAGTTGAGCCTGTTTCCCCACCCCAAATATGAGTTATCTCTCTCAGAGTAGAGGACCCTGTGTGATCAAACACACAAAATGCTCAGGGTTGTACCTGCCAAGCAAGTGTTTAGTAACAGAGATCTGCTGCTGATACCAATTTTATCAAATCTGATACACCAATAAGTCACTAGGACACCCTGAGTTACCATCATGGAAAAGGAAGTGAGTCTGTGTTTATTGCATATCCTAAATACCACCACACCATGATCTTCAACAATGCACATCAAAAACTTCCAAGCATAGAGAGACAAGCACAGCTCCAAATGTTAATTGCATCCGCTGACTTGGTCTCTCACAGCCAAGTGAAGTTATAAATTACAGCTGACACGTACTTTCAGGAAGAATTTTAAATAATCTAAATATAGCATTACATGATTAAAGTTGGAAATCAGAAACAGAGATCTGAACCTACAGAGGTGAAAGAGAAGAAGCGAAATGAGTAAAGACAATCTACCATGATCCTGAATTGCAATGGTCATTATTTTCAGGTATCAAATCTTATTTCCCAACAGGGAAGGTAAAAAGGCAAATATCATCACTTAGCAATTCTCATTTTTTTATGGAAAAGTATTTTTTGAAAGAAGATTTTCATTGATACTACATAGAAAATGAACTATATGGGACATTAAAAAGGAATATTGAATAGCATCATGGGTAGCTCAGGGGAAGCTCTTGAAAAGTTACAAAAACTCTTTATGTGGCTTCCCATTATAGGGCCCCTTAGAACCAGGCAGCTGAAACCTGAGAGAGCCCGTCACCTGCAGGCCCGTCACAGCTTCAGATGCTATGCCCAGCTGTATGGTAACACAGCTTTTCCAGACAGTTCAGAATGGAAATCATTTTTTTCCTTTCAAAGAAAGATAAGAGCATGGCTGACAGTGGAAAGAAGACAACAGGTCTCCGAGATGATTGATAGAAATACACAGGTACATGATCAAGAGCAGCTGTGAAGGCTCTGGCTGTGTCTGATGCAGTTACCTTACTGGGCCTTGTACCTGCCAACCACACTCATCCTAGCATTTCCATCTGCCTCCTCCACTGCTCAGATCAGCACTTTTCTTGAAGCAGATTCTTCACTCTCAACCTGTGAGAGGCTACTGTGGAGTGTATGAAAATAGCACAGACAGCCAAGAGCTGTGACTAAAGCAGCAAAAGGATTTTTTAAAAATTCAAAGGCCTAGATCTAAGATAGGATGCACAGAGATGAAGAATGTAGGAGAATTAGAAAACCTAGACCTCAGTTCATCAACATAACCATTAGTGAGATCCTGGGCAAATTAATTCAGCTCTCAGAGATTCCATATCCTTTTCACCAGTGCCCGTGTCCTCTGGTTACAGGAAGAGATCATTGCATGGTGTCGGTCGGATCCTCCAGGCAGTCTGTGCTGATAACTCGGAATGATCTCAGTGACGCTAAGTTTGCAAGGCTGACACTGGTCATTCAGCAGAGAGAGAGAGCATTACAGCAAGAAACAGTCCCAGAGCCGCACTGTCTGAACACCGCCGAAATGCTTTATTATGTGCACTGCAAGCACTGTTGGGGAGTTGGTTTATGTGGTCACTCAGGTTGCCAGGATGCTGAGGCTCTGCTTCCACATAATCCTCCAGGATCACAGCAAAGGCACCCAATCGGGGCCAGCTCTATGCAAAAACCATCACTTCCATTCATATCCACTGGCCCAGCACTCGGCTAACGACACTCCACGAAGGTGTTAGTGAACTGCAGGCACACCAACCCTGTATGCATCATGATTGTGGCTGCCTCCTTCCTCAAGGCCTGGGTTGAGCAGTTGCTACAGAGACTGCATGGCCTAGAAGCAGAAAATATTTACTCTCTAGTCCTTGAGGACAAAGTCCACCAACCCTTGCTTGATCTAATAGGTTGCACCGTCTTACCTAACTTTGAAGCAGACAAGAAATTCCTCTTTTCCTGTGCTCCCAGAGGGCAGAGGCCAGGGTGGATTGGGTGGACAACACTGAGAAGCCCCACAGCTACTCTGGCCAAGCCATCAATGGAATAGCATTTCTGAGAATTCTTTTTCCAGGCACAAGCATGAATTTAAACTGAATTTAATAGTTAGGTTAATTTCACTCCAGCACTGCTTTGATCCCTGCACAGTAACCCCCAGTGGGTTCTTACTGTATTAAAAAGACAAAATCTTAGGCCCCTCTGTTTGATGTTCATGACTGTCAAAATCTGGCCTCTTTTAATCATGATTTCTATTATCTTCCCACTGTTGATTTTTTTAACCTCATCAGAAACATAAATCCTTTCCTGCCCCTTCCCTGGGCACCCTGGTCCCTGTCTGTAATACCAGCTACTTCACAGACTGAAGCAGGTGGATAGTATCTTTGAGCATGGCCAGGCAACTTAATGAGAGCCAGTTTCAAAATAAGAAAGTAAAGAAAGGGATGTAAGCTCCCATTCTCTGGTGTGGCTCAGAATTTCCTGGGCTTCCAGAGCCCAGCAGAAGATCTAGACTAAGCTATATTCTGCTCCCTCTTATCTTCCCCCTAGAACACATGACCCTAAACTGGGCTCCAAACTTTCCCTCTCTCTGCTACTTACCTAAAAGACACTGAGACACAGCTGAGACTATGGACACAGGCTGCCATGTACCTTGGGGCAGGAAAACGGCGCCAGGTTAGCTGGACAGATGAAGGAGGGCTAAGGTCTCCCAGGACAGCAGGCCTCACAATGGAAGGAAGCTCAGATACGGGTGCTCTTCATCGACAGCCCCAGCTGCTTGTGCCCTGGGAGAAGCTGCAACTACAATGTTCTGAGACACCCAAATGGGAACAACTCAAGCCTGAGCAGAGTACCCCAAGGACATCGGCAAACTGCCCAGCCAGGAGTGACCCTGATAAAGCCTATGAGTAAGAACTCACTGGCTACAGGAGCAGATGCAAATTCATTTTCCCTGCAACAGGATGCCCACTTCTCTCTGGGCCTTAGAGCAAATGGGCACCTCTAGGAGGAGTATAATAGTTACCAGTGTTTCATCAAGGCTCCATCCAAGTGGATCCATCCCCTCATCCTTAGTATTTCTCCTTCGGAACAGTACCCTCATACTCTCATAGCTCTTTCCCCATACAAAGACCTACGATGAGCTGATCTTGTAGGAAACAGAGGGTCCCCAGCACTCATCAAAAGGTTAAAAGCATAATCCTTGGAGGCAGGCAGCTTTATGTTTCTTCCCTCACTAGTTGGTTGTATGACCTTTCATAAGTCACTTAACCTCTTGGAGCCTCAACTACCTACCCTGTGGAGTTGATGGCATCCGAGTAGTACTGCTGTGTGCACAGAAAGCACTCAGTGAGCAGCTGCAGCAACTGTAGTAATACTGGCAGGCTGTGATTACCATCTTCTTGCACCCTCTTCTCATGCATCCAACCTTAAAAGGGAAATATATCCACGGACTGAGGGATCTGACTCTTCCTTTATCATTTGTTTTGCCAACCTCAAACCTCTTCCCTATTAACCAATTTATATATGGCTACAGAGGTCAGACTGCAAATTGAGTTCCATCATACTCATTTGTGGGACAGATTCCCCTGCTCCAGGCCACTCCACCCACATGATAGGCCATTTGTGATCAACAGAGGCAAATTCAAGCACAGTGACCAGGTGACAATCTCTACACTCTAAAGCAAAATATTTCAAGGCCTTTCCCTGGTACCAAACTATATATGTTCCCAATCTAGCAAAACATAACAGAAGATAAGGCTTTCTGGGCAAGACAAAGAGTAGAAGTTAAAAATAGAATTTAGCAAAGGGGCTGGCTTAGTTATTAATCTCTTCCTCAGATCCATTTTCCTACACTCTGTCTTCACACCTATCTTGAAACTCCTTAGAACTAACTAGAATTAGACCTGGACATTATTCTTCTAAAGGAACAGAACTTGGGCCTCATGGGTCAGTGAGTGTTTTATAAATGTTAAGTGCTATAACCATGTAAAGCGACACCTCATTTGTTCAATATGATCTGGGAAGTGGGTATGTTAGAATAAATTGCTTTAACAAATAATAGGATAATGACTGATGACTTTTAGCATCAAAACTTTAATTTGCCACTTTGTCGGAAATTCTAAAGCATACCACATACTTTCTGCCCCATTAAACAAAACATTTAATCAACGCCATCATAAACAGGGCCAGTATTAAAATATCAACCACTGAGCATTAGAACAATGAATTATTTGAGAACCTTTGAAGTGTAGGGCTACTTTGTCTTCTCCCAATGAAATGATCCTAGCATTTAGAAGCTCTTTTGTCTGATTTGTATAATTTGTGACTCTTTACTAGCAGTCTACTTTTGCTATTTAGAGTATCCCCGCCTCACATTCCTTCTAATTTGTTGTCTCTAATCTTCAGTGCCCTAGGAAGTAAATCAAACTTGTTAGAACTCCATGCAAACCATAAGCAAATGCTCTCAAAGGGACTCAACAGACTAATTGTTGAACATTAATATAGGTCACCGCACCATCTGTGATACCTAACAGAAGGCTTTTACAATATCCTGAATTTGTCCATTCCATATCAGTGTAATAAGCCTGCTTGTTAAGACAAAGCTTTGATAATAATTTAAAAGAAAGAGAAAACAAATTACAAAAACTTCACCAGTACTGGCAAGATTCCAGGCAGTTTTCTAGGCTTTGCATATACAAACTAGTTCCTTCACAACAGGTCCATAAGTGAGAAGACTCTGAGAGAAAGAGAAGTCAAGATGGACCATACAGGCTGGCACAGAAAACAGGCTCCAGAGAAACAGTGCACAGCATTTGCTAGTATGGGCATGGCCCCTGCAGGAACCACCAAAACATCTGCATAGATGATGGGACCAGAGCATAGGCAGAAACCTGGCATTTGATTGCCTAGCACGGGTCTGCTCTTAGGGGTTGTTACAGAAGGAAAGAAATAGATGTCCCTTAAATTTGTGCCTTAGAGTCTCGGAAGTCCTTAGTGCCTTGCTTTTACTCTGTGGAACAGAGGACCACCAGGGAAAGGGAAACCAGCTGAGCTGGCTGAATTCCAGGTTGTTAATGATTTACTGCTCAGTCAGTAAACTATTAGCAGGGACTGACCAGGCTACCGGTAACCAACTCTGCCTGCCAAGGTCTTCTGGTAACTCCAAAGCTCTAGGTTAGCTGAGAACCAAGAGACACAATATGATTCGAGCACAATTTATATGAAATTCAGTCCATTTTTATTTTAGTCACTATCTTGCCACTGAGACACAATACCTAACACCCAGAGCTTAAAGGATAAGAGGCTTACTTGGATTCATTTTCTAGAGGATTCAGTCCATAGTCAACTGGCTTCAAGGCAGAAGGACATGATGCAAGGGTCTGGCAGAGGGAAACCAGCTCACCTTATGGCAGCCAGTAAGCAGAGAGAGAAAAGGGAGTCTGGGAGAAAGATAAGCCCTTCCCCGTCATTCCCCCAGTGACTCAGCCCCAGTGACTACCAAGCTGGCTGTAGCCAGCTACAGCCACCCCACAAGACTGCTTCTGAGCATATGGGGTTCTGAAGGGCACACCCAGATATAAACCATAGGTTGTTTAATATTTACCAGCATACCCATGTCTCAGGAAAATTCACATCGTCACCCTCTGACACCTGAGTCAACACCCACCATCTGAGTAATATACCAGGCCTGTGATGGACTCCGGCTGCAGTGGTCCTCCATGCAGCAAATTCCTCCAGACCCTGGAGTGCTCAACTGAGAGTGGCTACACCAAACGTGTGGGCTCTGGATTCTCATAACTCAGTCCTATAGGTGTTCAATCCTAAGAAAACTTTCTAACCAAATGCTAATCTCATCATTTACTACCCCAATGAAAATGCATTTCTCATACTCCTTATGCTAATTAACAAACCCTCTGGTGTAGATTTCAAACATACTTAAATGTTCAATTACTACCCTGAGATGCTGACTCCCAATTAGGATATTTCACATGCAAAATACTTACCAGGATGGGATGGGGAGTTAAGTTGTGGACACACTGCTGCTGCATTTTTATATGGACATATTTTAAAGTAACAACCCCATGGTCATGTCACTGACCTTTGTTCAAATAGCAGGTTGGCCATTCCAATAAACATAACTGCTACTGAAGTTCCAGGCAAGGAACTCTCTGCCCCCAAGGAAAGGCAAAGTTCAAATAGGCAGGGAAGGGTGTGAATTCTGCTCTGTTCTATAACTTACTGAACAGATCTTGCTGGGTAGGGTAGCACAGGTGGAAGGAGTCATGGTCAAATGAGTGAAACAGCTATCTGTGCCGAATTGATCCAGACCCAGCATACACACATGTGGGGGAACTCTCTGCACAAGTCAGTGGCATTTCTCAAGTTTTTTGTCTATAGAACCATTTTTTTTTCTTCAGGACACAGTAAAGTACTATATTCCAGGACACATGCTGTTAAAGAAATGAGAAAGTAAGCTGGATAATACTAGCGAGGGAAGATCAGGCTATGGACTGGAGAGATAAAATAAAGTTTCTGCACTAAGGCTTAAGATACCAGAATGATGGGTCTTGCGTTTAGGTTCATGGGAAAACAAAAGTCAGAAGGGAATTTCCCCCATAAACCTTGTGGTGAGCTAAGTGGCAAGCAGCTGGTATGACAAAGGAAAAGGAGCAGGCATGTGGGATGCGCCTTGTCACCCACATTAAGCAAGATAGAAAATGAAGAGAAAAACATCATCCCTGGCCTGGAATACCTAAGATCATCAGCATGCAGAGCCACCATAAGAAATAAAAGTCACAAACCGGGGGGGAGGAGCACTGGAAGCACTGGAAGTCAACTCCAGCACCTGAGGAACACATCCTATTTGAAGACCAGGAAAGGTACATCAGGCCTCTAAGAATGTCACCAGCTGGGGTGGATCTTCATCTGCAAATAAGATGGGAATCACAAACAGACTAGGCACGAGTAAAGTGGAAGTTTATTACACACGCAAAAAAGACACACATGAGCATACCACATAGACAGAATACATGAATTAAGAAGCAAATCAGGGGGCCAGGGATTTAGCTCAGTGATTCTGGTGTATGCCTGGCAAGGGCAAGGTACCAAGTTGGATCCCTGGTACCACATATCACAATGCTGGGTGTGGTGAATCATGCCTACAATCCCAGCACTTGGGAGGCAGAGGCAACAGAATTGCTGTGAGTTCAAGTCTACCCTGGGCTATACAGTGAGCTCAGGGCCAGCCTGAACTACAACATGAGACCCTGTCTGGAGAAGAAGAAGGAGGAGGAGGAGGAGGAAGAAGAAGAAGACAGAAGAAGAAGAAGAAGAAGAAGAAGAAGAAGAAGAAGAAGAAGAAGAAGAAGAAGAAGAAGAAGAAGAAGAAGAAGAAGAAGAAGAAGAAGAAGAAG
>PVIC010002406.1:0-77827 GCA_004025085.1 Thryonomys swinderianus
GCCCAGCATTGTGTGTGGTTAGTGGGATCAAACTCAGGACCTTGCGCTTGCGAGGCAGGTGCCGGAAACACTGAGCTAAATCTCCAGCCCCCTCCCACTAAGATTTTACAGATGAAATATGCCCTTAATTTTTTTCCTCTATTTCATTTTATTGTATTGGATTATTGCTTAAGTCCTGTTTATTTTAACAAAGACATTTAGTTGTCAGTTACCTCTTCTCCCTTCTCTCCATTTTTTTCCCCAGAATCATTAGGCTGTTTTTCATGTTTCCCAGATCACTGACCTTAGGATGTAGTATTAATTCTGCTTTTCCTGGTGCTGTTGTAAGTTAGGCCAAATACAGAGTATATTGAGAAGTAGTTGAAGTATAAGACAAGAATCTGGACGTTAGAGTTAGACTGACTTGTATTTGAATCCTGCTCTGCTATGTAACAGCTGTTTGACCCTCAGTTTATTTAGCAACTGCATGTCTCAGTTTCCTTATCCATGTTGGAGAAATAATGGTTCCTGCCCAGTTTTAGTGAAGATTAAGGAGTTAGCTCTAAGTCTTCAGAATATGTTGTGCCTCAGTTTATGAACTTTATTCCACATGGTTTGAAAGATGCCCATGTTCCTGTTTGTATGAGAAAAGTGACCATGGTCACATTTGTCACCTGATGCAGAGGTCAGACAAAAACATCTTGCCAAAACTTTGTAAGCCACATTGTTTGCAAACAAAACTGTTTATGTACTGAGATGCCACTGTATTTAGCACATAAAGAGCCTCAAATGTTCACCGTGATTATAGATGTTTTAAGAATGTTCTTCACCTTGCCAGGGATGTACCTCAGTGGTGGTGCGCCTAGCTGAGAAGCACAAGGTTCTGAGTTCAGTGTCCAGTATTGAAAAAAAATTTTCGTTCCCTGAATCTTAGGTTTTTTTCTCCCCCATATATGACCTTTTTGTTTCTTCAAAGATAAATATCTGTAATAATTTGCCAAAGCATGCTTACACAGTCACCTTTACTGTTCCCTCCATTTACCATGAGTGGGTCATTTTCCTTTTCAAGGAAAATCTGCTGCTTTTGAGCTTGGTGAACAAGCCATGCCTGTGATGGGCTTTTCCCCAGATGAAGTACAATTCAGATACAGTCTTCCCTGCCTAAGAGGCATGGCAGCATGCTGGAATTGGCAGCCTTCTCAATGTAATTCTATCTTGTACATTTCCACCTTCTTTCTCATTCCCTGTGCTATCAGAATTCAGATCCTAGGATTTTTTGATCTCCCATTCCTTGGCCTTGAATTCTGAGGTTTAAGAAATTGCCTCCCCTTTAGACATGAGCATATGGGCTTCCTTGTTTCCACTCCTACTGAACATGCTGTGTTTAGGGCTTTACTTTCTTTCTTAAATAGTCTCACTCTGTAGTGCAGGCCAGACTCATACTTGCTATGTAAGCCAGAATACCTGGCTTCAAACTCAGAACTCTCCTGTCTCAGCCTCCCAGGTGCTGGGATTATCAGCATGAATCATCATGCTCAGCTTTTTTGTGGCTTGACTTATGCTAAAAGGCACAGCTAATTTGCCCAGAATAACCAGCTCTTACTTTAAAGAATCTACTAAATGCAAATTACCTACAAATAACATTCATCTGACCTTTAATAATCCTCAGAAATAAAAATTGTGATTTGTCCTCTAATGGACACAATCCAGCTACTTATAGAAATTATCAGTATCACATACTACTGTTTCAGATAGTACAGATTCATAGCACCAAAAAATTAAAACAGAAGAAAAATGTAATTTCAAGAGGTTTAGGGATGTAATCATTATTATTTTTAACAGTTAAAATAGTAATAATAAATGAGAGACTTTTATTGTAAGTTGTCCCAGGGAGCTGCAGAGGTTATCACAGCTTCTGAATCAGCAGCGCAGAGGCACCGCCTCCTCCGTTGCAGATACTGGCGAGGCCATACTCCCCCTGCTTCAGGGCATGAGCCAGATGAACCACGATCCTAGCTCCAGACATCCTAGGGTTAAGAAAGCAATTTTTTCTTTCATGTAGAAGAGAATTTATAGTTAACTGGAAAATGTCTTTTTATAAATTAATTTTTTATTAGCTACTACTTAAAAGCTCAGTTAACTACTTTTCTTAAATTTAGGGCTTTTGTTTCAGGAACAGATACAGCTCTTGAAGAATCCTGATCACAAACTTTAGTTTCTTCTGTAGGATTCAACACTACTGGGTTTCAAGCAATTGATGTTGGATACTATCAGAAATAGAGGTCACCTTATAAAGGATGGATGGATGGTGAGTTTAGCAACAAGAATCATCATGAAACTACTGAAATTTAAATAAAATTACAAAGATAGTTATTAACTTAGAAAATTAACATTTTACCTACCCAATTGGATGCCCCAGAGAAACAGCTCCTCCATTAATATTCACTTTTTGAGGATCAATCTCCAGCATTTTAATGTTTGCTAGTACAACCACACTAAAGGCTTCATTTACTTCCCACATCGCAATGTCTTCTTTTTTCAGTCCTGCATTTTTAAGAACCTAAAATTTTTAAGAGATGGTATTCAAATAATAGCAGTCACTAATTTTTGTTTTCTTGGCATTCTGGAATTATGGTTTACATTTCCATTTAAGTGTTTAAAATGTAGCACTTGGTAATTTTTAAAGAATCTTTTTCATTTTTATTTTCTCGTTTTAGTGCATTACAAAGAATCTTATTTGCATTATATCTGTTTTAAGGAGAGAAAATTGGAAATTTTTGAGCATTCCACAAATGCATGAAAAGGTACATAACCTTATTTGAGTATAAAGCTTTATATATGACATAACTAAATGATTATGTATTACTTAGTTTAATATTCTTGATCTGTAAATTTAAGTAGATTGGTCTCTTCTATTAGTTTTGTTTTTCCTTATATGTCAAGTTTCTGCTTTAAAAAAGTTATGGGGGTGTGGTGGCGCTTGCCGTAATCCAGCAGGCTGAGGAAAGAGGATCACTGATTTTGAGGCCAACCTGTGCTACATAGTGAGTTCAAGGCCAACCTGCACTACACAGCCAGACCCTATCCCAGAACAACCAACCAAAAGTTATGGGGTTCTTTGGACCCCATTTGTGTCTGTTGTGAAATCTTTCATTACATGACATTTTGATAGTTCCTCAGCTAGGTATTAAAGTATTTTTATGTTTGTGATTACCCTTGTCCTAATACTTTGGAAGGAAAATTTTCCAGTGCCTATTTTCATTAAATTTTATCTTTGTGCTTATTTTTTTGTTTTTGAGACAGGGTCTGTAGTTAAGACTGGCCCTGAGCTCACTAAGTAACCCAGGCAAGCCTCAAACTCAGCAGTCCTCCTACTCTGCCTCCCAAATGCTGGGATTACAGGTGTGAGCCACCACTCCCGGCACTGTGGTGTGTGGTACTGATTGCTGGTGGGCGTTAGTCACCATGCCTGTATTGTGTGTGGTCACCAAGGATCAAACTCAGGAACTTGTGCTTGCTAGGCAGGCACCAGAACCACTGGGAACCACTGAGCTAAATCTCCGCCCTTATCTTTAGGCTTTCTAATCTGAGGATTCACTTTCAAAAGTTGTATGTTCCTTTCTATCTAGGTGCTGTGTTCAAGATGAGGCCCTCTCACACTTCCTCAGCACTTTCTCCATGACCCCTTCCTGCAGAGACACAGTGACTTCTCCCTCTGGTAACAGTGGCATTCTGGAATATATGGGTTTTCTGTCTCATTTACCCTTACCCTCTGCCCTGCTGCTGATAATTCCTTTCTGGATGGAGACATCTTCTTTTAGGAGTGGCTATTTGTATTCTAGATCTAGGACTGGTAGTATTTTCCTTTGCCACACAACTTGCCCCCATATGTTTACCACACCAGGCATATGTACTCAACATCACACTTAGAAATAGTTGGGCTATGTCAATTTGTAATGGGTTCTAGTGAAGATGCAGTTTGTGGTTGCTATCATTTTCAGGAAAAGTGAAAAGCTGTCATGATGCTCTTGTACATGAAACTGACTTTGGTGCAGACAGTTAGCACAGTAGGTACCACCCTTGGCTTTTTTCTCACCTTAGGTACAGCATAGGCAGGTGCAACGGGAAAGTCAATGGGGTCCACAGCAGCATCAGCAAATGCTATGAAGAAATAGGCTGTTAAAATCTCTTACAAACATCTAAAGCTTTATCTTTTACATATAATATGCAAAACCCTAGCTAAGCTTGTATGTTTTTCATGTAAGTTTTGGTAGATTACATATTTTAAAAAACTGATTCTGGCAGTTTTTGTTTCATCTACAAATTACAACAAAAGTAGCAGAGGAGTTTCTGTCTCAATTGAAATATGTTTCAGTTAAATGCTGTCATAAGGTACAAGCTACAGATAGAAACAGCCAGCTCCCTTGTTATGAATAACCAGTAGAGTTTATAGAAGTTTAGAAACAAGCAAGGGCAGAACATCTACCTGCTATTCTTGCCAGTGGCTTGACATTGAGCCTCTTGGCCGCATCTGCGGTCATCAGAACCATGGCAGCTGCCCCGTCATTCAGTGTGCTGGCGTTGGCTGCTGTGACTGTGCCTGAAAGCAGTGGTGGGCATGAAGTCAGAACGTGGCTTCACACTGAACTGTTCTGGTTCCCTTGTCACCGGTACCTCCAGACTGGGTGCTCAATGCATGAAATTCTCCTGCCCCAGGAACATGTAGGAAGCTAACCACAACACGATGCGGAGTCCCTTCTGTCAGTGTTCAGTAGTGTTCTCAAAGCAAGCTCGGAAACGTGCGTGATGGCACTGGTAAAGCTCCTCAGAGATTAAGAGCCCGTTTGTGGTTTTCTTCCCAACATTTATGTCTTATAAATATAGGAAATATCTACCATGTATTTTCCAAATTAGTGTCAAAATCAGATGTTTCTTCTCCAGAATCTCTTGAAGTCTAATGATTTTTTTAAAGTATTCATTGACATTTAACTTACAGTATAAACAAGGGAATGCTATAAGATGTAAATAATAAAGCTAGAAAAGAGTTTGAGGATTTATTGTTTTGGGGTTTGTGGAGATAGGAGCTATGCTCTGTAGTCCAGGCTGGCCTCAAATTTGTTATCTTCCTGCCTCAGCCTTCCACGTCCAGGGATTACAGACATCTTTCCCCACACCTAGCAAAGCTTTATTTTTTGTTTGGTTTAGTTTTCAGTTTTAAAAATCGAACCTGGCTTTGTGCTTAGTAGACAAGTGTTGTACTACTAAACTATGTCCCCAGCCCAGTAGAGCTCATAACAGCTACTGAAATTATCAAAATATACTCCTACAATATAACTTTGTATGGTATTTTGGAAAATGAAGCCTGATCTATTCCTGTACCTGGAATCGAGGTCAACTGGGAAAGGGCAAAATTAATTTCAGATTACTACAATTCTTTGCAGGCAGCTTTAAAGAACTGATCTAAGGTATAACTCAGTGGTAGAATACTTAGCTGCCATGTGTGAGACTCTGAATTGGATCCCTGCTATCACACGTAAAAGATATTTATAACATTTATACCAACAAGGAACAGTTAATTGTTGAAAATCTACCTACATGCCAAGCAAGCACTGGAGATTAACCAGTGAAAAACAAAGCTATCAGGGGCCAGAGATTTAGCTCAGTGGTTCCAACGCCTGCTTAGCATGCACAAGTCCTGAGTTTGATCCCTGGTAACCGCATAAAACAATACTGGGCATGGTGACTCATACCCACCAGCAATCAGTACCACATACCACACTGCATGGTGGCTCACAACTGTAATCCCAGAACTTGGGAGGCAGAGCCAGGAGGATTGCTGAATTCAAGACTTGCCCAGGCTACCCAGTGAGCTCAGGGCCAGCCTGAACTATAAAGCAAGACCCTGTCTCCAAAAAAAAAAAAAAAAAACTACCAGTTTAGATCTGAGGGAATTTACACTTCAGATGAACAGCATATGAAAAATTAGTTATACATGTCTCTCCCTTGGGATTTATATATTAAATTGTTAAGCAAATTTGAACATGCTTTGTAATAATGCTATTTTGTTAATTTGAGTTTGATATACTGAAAATGTTACTTAACAGAACACTTTCTGGAAAATTTAAGCCCTTAGGCAATCCCAAGAATCAATAAGGTATATAATTCAGTTTCTTATTTTAGTACTCACCATTTTCTTTTTGGAAAACTGTCTTCAGCTTTGGAACTTTACTAAAATCAACACGCTTATATTCTTCATCTTCTTTCACCACTACATCTGGTCTACCTAAAACAAAAATTATTTAAGTTATCACCATTTAAGACAAAATAGTCACTTATCAAGAAACTGTTACATAAAGTATCTGGTAGTCCGTGTCCTTTCTGTACCTGAACATCACAATGTACTATCCTTCATAAAAGCTCACTGGGTGTCTGTCCTCTATAATCTGTTATGATCATGTTCTAAAGACAAGTTTATAAAGGAGCATAAGGAAATTTACATTTTCTGCACATCTGCATCCAATTACTGTCTTTTTTGCTCACCCCCTTCTGCAATTACAGGTGACTGTGCTGACCCCAAGGGCAGATGTCAGGCCAACCCTGTATCTGTATTCTGCCATAGAGAGCACACTCATTCCTGAAACAGACAGGTAACCTAAGTAAATGAGCCTGCACTGTGCCGCCTCTTTTCCCTCTGACTGAGAGCACTATAAATGAGACCTCAGAAATTTAGGCAGCACCTTCAGAAAGCCTGAGAGAACAAAGTATGCAGGAGTGAAAAGGCAAGACACCAATTCCCACAGTGTGGAATGGGAAGTTCCCAGCCCTGAGCAATACCACTGTTCATCCTTCAGTTCTATGCATTCCAAGCAAGCGTCTAATAGAATCCCTTTTTTAAACTCAAGCAAATGTATTGCGCATCATATGAGAATGAACTGGAATTTCTCAAATGTAAAATAGGCTTAGTATACCTTAAAATTGGATTGATACGGCATTAAATTGGTTTGTCTTTTTCCCCTGAACCTTGGTAGCCTTTCCCTTTATCAAGCCTAACTGTCAGTGTGCTCAGCTGAAAGGAACAGACAGATAATAATATACTAAGTAAAACAAATTGAGCAACATGTAGAAGAAAATTAAAATTTAAAGACAAAAGACAAAGTTATTTGGGAACATTATCCCTCTACCTTTTACTGTAATTGTGACAGGAATAACTTCATTTCCAAATTTTCCAGCATCCCATGCTGCTTTACTTCTGGTGTATGAGTTAATAGCATAAGTATCCTGTTCATCTCTTCCAATATTCAGCTTCTTTGCAGTATTCTCAGCACAGTTACCCTAATAAATGGGAAATTATTTTAAAACTCTGAACAACTTTTAAAACAATGGTTACCAGTTAAATTTAGTTTTTGTTGTTTTTTTGAGACAGGGCCTCGCTTTGTAGTTCAGGCTGGCCCTGAGCTCACTATGTAGCCCAGGCAAGCCTCAAACTCAGCAATCCTCCTGCCTCTGCCTCCTGAGTGCTGGGATTATAAGCATGAGCCACTACACTTGGCATTGTGGTATGTGGTACTGATTGCTGGTGGGCATGAGTCACCACACCTGGTATTGTTGTATGTGGTTAGTGGGATTGAACTCAGGACCTCGTGCTTGCTAGGCAGGCACTGGAACCCCTGAACTAAATCCCAGTTAAATTTAGTGGTTTTTTGCCAGGTGTGGTGGCTCACGCCTGTAATCCCAGCACTCGGGAGGCAGAGACAGGAGGATTGCTGAGTTCAAAGCTTGCCTAGGCTACATAGTGAGCTCAGAGCCAGCCCGAACTACAAAGTGAGACCCTGTCTCAAAAAAAAAAAAAAAAAAAAAAAATTTTAGTGGTTTTTTTTTGTTGTTTTCTTTTTTTTTTTGGATACAGGGTCTCACTTTGTAGTTCAGGCTGGCCCTGAACTCACTATATAGCCCAGGCTAGCCTCAAATTCATAGCAATCCTCTGGCCCTACCTCCTAAGTGTTGGGATTATAGCTGTGAGCCACCACACCCCGCACTGTGGTATGTGGTACCAGGGATTGAACTTGGGACCTTGCACTTGCCAGGCAGACTCTGGAACCACTGAGTTAAATCCCTGGCCCTAAATTTAGTTTTTAAAAAAATATTATTTACATATACTTGGCATTATACTAGGAATTGCTCTTATAGAAGTGAAAAAATTCCTTATGTAAGTGTGGGGTACCCAACTATGGTGATAAATGCCTCTAATTTCACCACCGGGGAGGCTAAAGCAGGAAGATCACTGATAGTTGAAGACCAGCCTCAACTACATAGCAATTCTAAGCATTCCAAGCAAGCGTCTAACAGAATCCCTTTTTTAAACTCAAGCAAATGTATTGCGCATCATATGAGAATGAATTGGAATTTCTCAAATGTAAAATAGGCTTAGGATGCCTTAAAACTGGATTGATATGACATTAAATTGGTTTGTCTTTTTCCTCTGAACCCATTTTAAATTAAACAAAGGAAAAAAATGAGGAGCTGTTTAGCATTTGATCCATACAGATAGAGTGGACGTAAAAATATTTTCCCATCATGAATGGCTAATATCAACATTTAGACAACACATGCTTTAGTTTCCAAAATAAATCATGTGTATACCTGATGGCATTCCCTATTAGAAACCAATACTTGCCATGTGAATTTTATTGTAGACATCAGTTAGCCCGTCTTTCACAATCAGATCTTCCAGCTTTATCCCACCGTATGGTGTTGCTCCTCTGTTCATTACATACGGGACATTGGACATGCTCTCCATCCCGCCTGCCACCATCACATCCTGCTCAGCAAGACACCAGTGTCAGGTCAGAGTTGCAGTCCCAGCATACATACTCGACACAGCTATCAACACTTGAGTATTCACCACTTTTATACACCGAATCCCCTTTTCCACTTGACCCTGATAAAAACACATTATTTAGAATATGTAATGAAAATTAAGAATTCTGTGAAATATGTGAAAATCTTCTTTGTAAGATCATCTGAAATTCTCATCATTTCACTGACACTGCTAAAAACCTAATGTCTTCTAAAAAGTTGGAAGGAAGTAATCTCAACTCTTTGACATAATTCTTAGGATTTTGACTAAAACTTCAGTGCTTCCCAGATAGCTATAATGATGCTCACTTCATCTTCTGACATGGAGCCTTTCCTCCCACCATGGGGTCTTCTATACAGTACTAACCAGAGCCACCCTGGGTAGAATTCTTCTCAGTTCACACTTAAAAAGAACTCAGCTTAGTAGAAAAAGCCTTTCCCAATTTGCATTCTCTCCCTGTCAATATCACTGTTCTGGGCTTCTACCTCAGATAACAGAACTAGTTAAAGCTTTGCAAAGATACTGTGCTCTAACATACTACCTTTATACTGGCTGACCAGTCCACCATGTAAAAAATTTTATGCCTGGGATACAGATCAATAGTACACTTGCCAAACATGCATGAGACCCTAGGTTCAATCCCCAGCATCAAAACAAAACACCCAAGGGTAAAAACCCCTACATTTTCTTTAAAACTATTAAACAGCTGCTTGTAGTTTTCCTGGCTATTTATGTACTTTCTTCTTGGAACAATTTTTCCTTTTGTGTTCTCCATCTACTGTGTAGTGCTTGTATTAATAGTAAGTGTATGTTGGGTATGGTTATGTGCCAAATCTTCCTTTGAGGCTAAGCTACTTTGCAAAGAACCAGCTCTTCATTTTTTTTTTTTTGTATTGTTTTCGTAATTTGCACTGCACTAACTTTTGCCCTGATCTTTATAATTTCCTCCCTCGTACAAGCTTTGGACTTGACTTTCTCTTTTTCTTGAAGCTTGAGGTTCATCATTAGGTTGTTTACTTGAGCTGTTTTCCTCATACGGGTATTCACCACCATAAGTTTTTTTTGTAGGACTGCTTCCATTGCATCCCATCAGTGTGCTGTATTGGCACTATCATTTAATTGTAGAAAATGTCTAGTTTCTTAATTTCATCTGTAACCCATTGGTTATTCAGGAAGATATTATTTAGTTTCCTTATGTTTCTGAAGTGTTCATGGTTGCTTTTGCTGTTCACTTTCAATTTCATTGCACTACAGTCTGATAATATGCATGGGATAATTTCCTTTGTGGTCTGCTTTGGAGAATGTGCTGTATACAGCTGAGAATAATGGTTATTCTAAGTGTTGTGCAATACTCAGTAAATATCTACTAAGTTCATTTGTTCAAAAGTTTGGTTCAGTTCTGTTATTTGTGTTATTTTGTCTAGTTGATCTGTGTTTGACAGTGGGATATTCAAATCCCACAATACATCTGTATTAATACTTACTTGATTTTCCATTGTCCATTAATATTTTATATAGTTAGTTGCGCTGGTGTTTAGTGCATACATATTTGACATCCTCTTCCTCTTTGGTTTATTCTCTTTACAGAATGAGGTGACTTTCATGTCTTAGTCTTGGATTGAAATCCACTTTCCCTGCAAACAGAATAGCAATCCCTGCTTTTTTTCCAAGTTTCATATCACATGCAGTTCTGTTTTCCAACCTTTGACTTCTAGTCTGTGAATTTATTTTGGAATTAAATGTTATTTCTTTATGTGGTATATTGCTGGATCTTACTTTTTTAGTTTTTTTGAGATGGGTGTCGCTTTTATAGTTCAGGCTGGCCCTGAACTCACTCACTATGTAACCCAAGTTCATCTGGAACTCACAGCAATCCTCCTGCCTTTGCCTCCTGAGTGCTGGGATTACAGGTGTGAGTCACTACGCCCAGCATTGGATTTTACTTCTTAATCCATTTTGCCAGTCTATTTCTTTTGATTGGTGAATTGACAGCATTTACATTGGTTAGAACTGGTATGTACTGACTTATCCTTGTCATTTTATTTTCCTGTTGTTGGTAAACACATCTCCCCCAATATGTATAATTACTTTCCTAGCATGGTAGATTCATTTTGTTAGGGTTCATAAAATTGTAGTCCCCGTTCTCTCTTTCTAGAATGTCCTTCAGAACAATCTGGAATGCTGGTTGGGTGGTTGTGAATTTCTTCAAGTGTTGTGATGGAAGTTTCTTGTTTATCCATCGATTCTGAAAGAGTTTTGGAGGGTAGATCAGTCTGGTTAAATGTTGTTTTCTTTTAGGGCTTGAAATACTTCAAGTTCTCATTGACTAGAGGGTTAATGTTCAGAAGTCTTCCATAATTCTGGTTGGCCTTCCTTTGTATGTGATTTGTTTCTTTTCTCTTAACAAGCTTTTAATATTGTTCTTTTGTTGAGTTTCTGGAACCTTGACTATTATGTATAATTTTTTTATCGTGGCTAATTGGAGTTCTGTATGCCTCACTTATCTGTATATCTAATTATTTTTCCATGCTTCTGAAGTTTTCTGTCATCACTTCTGTGAACACGTTTAATGTCATTTTTGACAGCTACTGCTTTTTCATTGATTCCAATCAGTTTTGTTACTCTGTGTAATCTAGAGGCTGCTGTATTGATTTTTCATGGTTCCTTTCCATTTTTAAGAAATTTTTCTCTTCGTAATCACTAGCCTCAAACCTGTTTTACATATACTATATCTGATATTCTGTTGTCACGTTGGCTCACTCTGCTGTGTATACTTTCATTGTAATTTTTAATGTCTTGAATATGTTTCATGCATTCTGTTTCTTTCATAGCTTGGGAGTTCAATGTTTTAATAATTTTCGTAACCCCTCTACATTATCCCTATCTGTTACAGAGTCACTAAGCATGTCTTTTATTATGGTCACCATCTCTTTAGCTATCAGAGAGATCATTTCTGATTATTTTTTTCTAGAGCCTCATTCACCTGCTTTGTTACTTCTGCTGTTACAATTTTAGACAGTCCACGTGGTTGGTTTTCAAATTGTTCCACCTTATTGCCCCCTGGATTTGCCTTTGGTAAGCTGTAAGTCTAGGTTTGCATCTTGCTTAAGTGTCTTCTCATTTCCTTTCTTTTTTTTTGAGACAGTCTCGCTTTGTAGTTTTGGCTGGCCCTGAGCTCACTATGTAGCCCAGGCAAGCCTCAAACTCAGCAATCCTCCTGCCTCTGCCTCCTGAGTGCTGGGATTACAGGCATGAGCCACCATGCCTGGCATTCATTTCTTTTCTTAATCACTGGATTAATGCTTATAAATTATGGCCAGTAGCTCTACTGTTAGTATTTAGGCTACTACTTATGTCTTCCAGGTGTAGTTGGCTTTCGGGTTTGGAATCTTCTCCAAGATCCTGCCTCTTCAATTTATTGGGGCTGAGAGGTAGCTGCCTTGCTGCTGATTCTTTGGCATTGGCCTGTAATATTGTTTGACCCTTAGACAGTCAGTCTGGAATACCAGGAGCAACAATTGTCTCACCTTGGCTAAAGTAGTACAATCAAAGGCCAAGGATTTAGTCCAGTGGCACACCTGCCTTACAGGTACGAGGTCCTAAGTTCAATCCCCAGTACCACAAAAAAAATAAAGTAGTATAATCAGCAGCAGTAATAGCATCAAACAGCCTACATAATGACAAACTGGTAGCTATTAATCTGCCACTCTTAACCATATGAATTGTATTTGTGGTTATATAATAAAATTTAAAACTAATCAAAAAATTATATATCGCCGGGCGTGGTGGCTCACGCCTATAATCCCAGCACTCAGGAGGTAGAGATAGGAGGATTGCTGAGTTCAAAGCTTGCCTAGGCTACATAATGAGCTCAGAGCCAGCCCAAACTACAATGCGAGACCCTGTCTCAAAAAAAAAAAATTATATACAGTGACTATGTTCTCAATATGGCAATTTTACCCTCGGGAGAAAATTTAAAAGGGACTGAAGGGAAAAAAGTAAGAGGACTAAAAGAAGAGGAGGAGATTAGAAGAAGCAAGCTGAAGGATAACAGATGATTACATCTTTGAGACACTGGTGAAGACAGGAGGGTAAGAGAAAAGAAAGAGAACAGAACAAGAAAAGTAGAAGCAGTGGTCATATGCATATAATAACAAAATCAAGGGCCAGCGATTTAGCTCAGTAGTACCAGTGACAGGCTTGCAAGCTCAAGGTCCTGAGTTTGATCTCTAGTAACCAAATACAATAATACCGGGCCTGGTGATTCACACCCACCAGCAATCAGTACCACATACCACAGTGCCAAATGTGGTGGCTCACTCCTGTAATCCCAGCACATAGGAGGAAGAGGCAGGAGGATTGCTATGAGTTTGATGTTTGCCTGGGCTGCATAGTGAGCTCAGGGCCAGCCTGAACTACAAAGCAAGACCCTGTCTCAAGAGAAAGAAGAAAAAAATAATGAAAAAATGTCCACATCAGTGTGTACCTGGTAGAGAGAAAGTATGCAGACAGAAGCTAAATCGGCCTTGATTCATCCCAGCATCCAGGTATAAATTTACTGAAGTTCAGCTGGTTTCTGGCTGTGAGGCTGGAATCCAATTTGTTCAGCCTGCAACACTCCAAGTGCTTCCAGGTGGCTTGAATTGGGCTTCTTGACCTCTGGCCAACTTGAACTTGTTTGGCTTGACACTGGGAGCCACTAGATGGAGCCGGCCCACAGCTGCTTCAAGTCCTGAGCTCATTTGGCCTCTCTCCAAAACCTCCACCAGCCAGTGGCTCCCTCACTGAGCAAGTTTGAATCTGAGAACTCATCGCCACTATAGTCCCCTGCGTGCACTGCTCTGTCCCACGGGTGTATTTCTCCACAGCAGGCTCCTGGGTTGCCACATCAACATGCATCTGCACGGCTGCCTCTTCCAGGAAGTGAGTTAGTGCTCAGAGAAAGCACTGGTTGCCACTTTCTGTGTTACAGTCTCTGACTCTGCTCCTGGGCTGCAAGTCTTGTTTCCAATCCTTGCTGGGTCCTGGAGACCCAGTTCCCTCCTTCTCTTCCTCACATTGCTATATTCCAGCATCCTGTCACCAAACCTCAGAGAGACTGTTTCTGTTCACCACTCCCCCTCTTCCCAGGAGTAACACACCCATAGCCGGATGTGGAAGAGTGCACAGTCTCTGTCTGCACACTGGACATGGAAGTGTCTGGTTTAAGGTGGGTCCTGCAGGTCTGTATCTGGAGGCTAATGTGTCTGATGGAAGGCTAGCTAAACTCCTTTGGAGCCAGAGACCCTGTTAGATTTTTATGTTTTAGCAGTTGCTTCATGGAAGTTTAATACATATTAAACCATTACTACAACTCAACAAAAATTCACCTGTGTTGTAAAGGCCAATTTATAACCATTTACTACAAAGTATTAACTCAAGTTTTAACCCCAAGTAAGGCCAAATTCTCATCCTTTTTTTCTTTTTGTACCAGGAATCAAACTTGGCACCTTGCACTTCCTAAGCAGGCACAGCAAGCTAAATCCCTGGGTATCTCACAGTTTGTTTTTTTTCTGTTGTTGTTGTTGTTGTTGTGTGTGTGTGTGTATGGCATGAGGGATCAAACTTGGGACCTTGTGCTTGCCAGGCAGGCACAGTGCTACTGACCTACATCCCTGACCCTCATCCCCCACTTTTTAATAAAGACAAATAGAAGTTCTTCAAACAAATCTAAGTATTTTGCTTACTCTAAAATATGAAGAATCTTATTGTCTTCCACTTTTTTTAACCTACTGTCATCAACACTAGAAAACTACTTCAAAAAACAGGTAACAGAAAATAAGGCATCAATTCTTTTTTTCACCATAAAATAAATTGACTTTTCCAAAATCACAGGTAATTTTTTGGGGGGGGACAGGGTCTCACTTTGTAGTTCAGGCAAGCCTTGAACTCAGCAATCCTCCTGCCTCCCAAGTGCTGGGATTACAGGTGTGAGCTACCATGTCCAGTATTGTGGTATGTGGTACTGACTGCTGGTGGGTGTGAGTCACGATGCTTGATATTGTTGTATGTGGTTACTGGGGATTGACCTCAGGATCTTGCACTTGCCAGTCAGGTGCTGGAACCACTGAGCTAAATCTCTGGCCCAATCACAGGTAATATCAAAAAGACAGTTCTTAATATGCCTGTAAATCACTATCTACATGTACAAATGAATCAAATAATACTAACAAGTATGTCTATGTAGTATTTCTAGAGAACTTAGTAAATCAATTAAGATAATCACTGAAACAGTATCTAAACCATCTCATGACCATTTTTCATCCACTAGTTTGACAAGGATTTGATAACACCCAATGGTAGTGATTGTAGTCAAACAGGCTCACACAACTTTTACAAGCATAACTAGTATAGCTTTTTTGGAAAGTATTTATATATTAACTTTTATCAGCAGTTCTTTTAGAAGTTTGTCCAGAAAGACTTGCACATAAGTCAATTTTTAATATTTTATTTGCCACCCTATTGCTAGTTATTGTCATGTCTTTGATAAAAAAGAGCAAAAGTAGGTTTTAAATCAGCTCTAAACTTTGTCCTCCTAAGCGTTGCTCTTTACTGTTCCCAATGGAAGTGAATTAAGTGTGTGTGTAAAATGCAGCAGCACTGAAAAGTGAAGCAGAGACAGCACAGGTGCTCCTTCAATACGGATCTATAAATATGCTGCTACGTATTTAAGTTCAAACAGAATGATGTCCTGTGTGCTAACAGACTTCCAAGACATTAACTGGCACATAAAGCCAACTTGCCCCACACTTCTCTGCTCTCAAAGAGCATTTCCATCTTGTACACCATGTGAACTTTTAGACACGTTGCAGCTGACCTTTACCCTGCTGGTGTTATACCCTGGTAGACTGAAATGCATACCTTAGAAATGAAGACCTCTGCTTCTTGGCATTGGTCCTAAACCTCTGTGTCTCAACCTTCCTCATTTGAAAAAGGAGGGGCTCACACCTGTTAGTTGTGAGTTTAGGGCTAGTCCTAACACCACAGCTTATGTTTGGGGAGCAGACTTTCTTGGTCAGTCTTTCAGGTAAGGATGTATAAAGATGAGATCTGGATCAACAAGGCAAATTTAACTGAATCTGGGCTTTGTAGGAACTACAAATTAGTCATCAATCCTGGGCTCTCTCAATGATCTTCTTAAGGTCAGCACTTACTTGCTTTTATAATAAAAATCCTTAGCTGGGCATAGTGGTGCATTCCTATAATCGCATAACCTGAGAGGCTGAGGCAGCAGGATCACTATGAATTCAAGGCAAGCCTGAACTACATAATGAAACCCTGTCTCAAAAAAAACAAAGCAAAACTTACTCTAGGAAATACAGAATTTATAGTTTTTTTTAATCACCTAATCTCAGAGTAAGACTTAACTAAAGGCTTATTCTCAGATTAGAATGCCTCAGCTGAA
The DNA here is from genome assembly GCA_004025085.1 of Thryonomys swinderianus. NCBI lineage: Eukaryota > Metazoa > Chordata > Mammalia > Rodentia > Thryonomyidae > Thryonomys > Thryonomys swinderianus. The sequence continues at coordinate 16,281 of PVIC010002406.1, forward strand.
ACAAGACATTAGTCCTAGCAGTAGAGCTGCAAATCCAGACACCTGTGAGTGTAACGGACAATGCAGCAACTTACAAGAATCTCATTTCCAGAGTACGCATGTGCATAATAGTGTCATGTAAGAGTGAGTAGTATAATAAAATGATGATATTCTTACCTGATGTCCACACATAAGATTTTGAGAGGCCATCATGATGGCCTTCATTCCTGACGCACAAACCTTGTTTACTGTGGTGCATGGAGTAGAAATAGGTAAACCTAAAACCAACAAATGTCATACTTTTCAGAAACAGAGATACTTTTCAAACACAACTGTAAAATTAAAAGTAATAGAATACAGCACGTTACTGCAGCCTTCAGAGTTTCTATCAGTATCTGTGCAATTATGTTATACCTTTAACATTTGATTTAAATTAAAATGACCTTGATATTATCATTTGGAACATTCTAGATATAAAAGTAAAAACATTCCTGGTACCTGCACCCAACACTGCTTGCCTTGTAGGGGCTTGTCCTGCACCTCCTTGTATAACATTACCCATGTATGCTTCTTTCACTTCTTCTTTTGGGATCCCTTTTAAAAACATCAAAAGAGCATTTCAGTGTTTTAATAATCAGTAATTACATAATAGATATTATATCACACAAATTGTTTCATCAGTTTTGTTTCATTCCTAACTATAGTACAAAGACTTGTACAAGGGAATCTGGAAATACAGGTTACATATACAGTTAAAAAATAAACAGGTGTCATTCAGCCTCAACACAAGAAGCAAAGCACCTACTAACCTGCCCTTTCAAGGGCTCCCTGAATGGCAATGGAACCAAGCTGAGTGGCTGGCAGTGACGAAAGGCTGCCTAGAAAGGATCCGATGGGTGTTCTTGCGGCACTTACTATAACCACTTCCTGGCCGGAGAGAAGATGATAAAAATGACTACAGGTATTTCACTCCCATTTCATTAAATGTTCATATGTAAGCATGCGGCTATTTTTACAAATGAGTAGTTACCAAATGTTACAATATTTTGATCAGCTGAAAACATTACTTCAGTGCTAGCACTTGATTTTAGACCCTAATAAAGGAAGTAGGGAAAGCAAACATGAAGATTCTTGCCCATTTACAGGAGTTTTGAGGCCACTGCCTTAAGTTTCAGTTCTACTGGTCAGTGAAAAAATTTAAACAGTCACCTTATCCTTGTTAATTGCATAATAAACAACCTTAACCAAAAGCTTCCTTACTGAAGGGAACTCTGGAGATAAAATCTCTTAAATACTCTTAAAATCCTATTGTACTGACTCTCTCCTCACACGTCTTCTACAAACTCCTAGTAAGCATATGTAAAAATTGCATAGAAATATTTTCAATCTTAAGAGCCTTATACATATAGCAAAGAGAGGTCCCCTCAGAAAGGACTGATGGGGGGTGGGGAGATGGCCATTCTTGTCTAATCCCAGCTGGTCAGCCCCCCTCTTCCAGCATCCTCCAGGTGGCCTCTGCATTGGCCGCACAAGATACAATAACAGTCCCTGAGAGTAAAGAAAGAACACTGCCCAGGTTTAGTTTGTAGCAGGCTGTGGAGGAGCAGCAGGAATTATGCAGGAACTAACAAATTTGTTTATGGTAATCTAGGAGTTTAACTTAACATCTGAGTATTTAGCTATTCCTAACCATTGCATAATCTCGTTTTACCTTCAAATAAGGTCAAGTTCGACAACACTTGGTGGGGGCAGGAGCCCAGGGCCTCACACATGCTAGGTAAATGCTGTGCCACTGAGCTACATCCCCAGCCCCTAAACTCAAGTCATTTTTACTGACATTTTCTTTAAACTTTGGAAATTTCAAGGTGCAATTTAAATTTATACTTACATTCAGAGTAGGTTTTGATGCATAATTTCGCTCTACATGTCTTATTTCCTGAAATAAAAACGTTACAACGTTAAAAACTAGTGTACAGAATCTCATCAATCTCGAGGATGGTATGATTGATTTATTTCCACCTCCGTACTTCTTTGGAGGTTGAGAGGAGTGTTGGGGATCAACCCAAGCCTTGTGTGCTAGGCAAGGGTGCTACCACCTGAGCGACATCCCCAGGCCTGTCCTATCATTTCATATCCAAGTTTTCTACCATCTGCATCTATCACTCTTATAAATGGCTATTTTGTAATAAATACTATTCTGATGCAATGTCATTGGAAATGTGTCCCTTAATTTCTGATGAGTTTATCATCCTAAAACTTTAAGTACAAGCTTTCCAAATTACCATTTTGAGTTAAATCTAAGTTCGTAATTATATAATCTTAGATTACCACAATATTTTCACTGCACATACAGATGTATATATAAATTTATTTTAATCCAGGCATGGTGGCACAGGCTTATAAATCCAGCACTGAGGCGGGAGGATCATGAGTTTGACACCAACATAGGCCACATGTTGAGTTCCAGCCAGCCTGGATTACATCATGAGACCCTGTCTCAAAAAATTTTTTTTTCTTAAAACTATTTCTCCCCAACTACTGGCAACAAATGTCTCATTTTTATATCAGGGAAACACATCTCACATATAGTCTGTATCACCAAATAAATGTATTTATTTAGAAAGGGAAGAGAGGGGTGTTGGTATAGCTGGATAGTAAAGTACACATCTGGCATGTGCAAAGTCCTGGACTCCACGTCTGCACCAAAAAAAAAAAAAAAAAAAACCTCAATCCTTTCCACACCATTCTCAGAAAACAGTGCCAGCCAGACACATTCTGAAAATGTAGGCCATAGTTCAGAAGCCTACTTGATCTGAAACTGAACTGTTTACAGGGCAAAGAATAAACTATCCTGTGAGGTCATTCAAAAACTGACAGTTTATATGTAAAACCTAATCTCACTGATAGTTGAAAGTTATAGGAATCATATTTCACAAACAAAGCAAATAACTAAATACCTAAGGTTTGACACGACCCAAAATCTACCTTCTCACAGATTAAACATGCTGTGTCCTCACTGAGAATAATTAAAACTTTAAATCTATAATGCAAAAGGGTGTAGATCTGACAAGCAGATGTTATGTGCAGGGATGGTCACAACAACTACAAAGCATCTCCCCAAAATGGCTTTTAGAAAGTGTCTGAAGACTATTTTAAATATTTAAAAAGTACTTGGATGAGAACAGATACACACAAATGAATGCTTAAAGAGCATGTTGCTCTAGGCAGAAGAGCAGAGTTTAAGATAATCTTTCAGTTTTAAAATGGTGGAATAAGTAATTTTTTATGTGGAAAACTCCATGTAAACAACTTTACCATGGGCCAGGGATTTAGCTGAATGATTCATGAGGTCCCAAATTCAATACCGAGTACAGACTTGAGTTGCTTCTGTTTGAGACAGGGCCTATGTATTTCAGGCTGGCACTGAACTCATGAGAACCCTCCTGTCTCAGTCTCCTGAGGGCTGGGATCATTGGCTTAGATTCAGGATTATTGGGGTGGATTGCCTACTGCAACCTACACTCCTTCCCAGTTCTCTTCCCCATTTCTCAAAAGTTTTTGTTTCCTAACATCTCCTTTATTTTACTATTTTATTTATTTCTATTTTAGGTTTCTCATATAAGAGAAACCACAGATGGAGGGCGGGAGAGTGGGGAGAAAAATGAGAATTAAGTTTTGTCAGGTACTGGTACAAACTCTCAATGTTGATTGTGCTCATGATATATATATATATAAAATGTACCAATAAAATCAATTTTTTAAAAAACCATACAATATTTTACTTCTGTGTCTGATTTATTTCACTTAACCATATAGTCTTAAAGTTTCTGGAGTTCCACTGAAATCCTTTAGGTAAGAATTCCATATGCATTATGTATAAAGTTCATGTTCACAAATAAATCTTACTGCTAATCTGTTTGTTCTGACCCTTAAATGAAGCTTACCTCCTACCTCTGTATCTGTAAACTCTATTCCCCCCTCCAGGGATCTGATCTATGAACTATTTAAAGCTTGTCATTATATTAGGAACGTTTGTTTGTTTTTACTTGCCCTGGCCAGTACACGTGTCCTCTAGTAGGCAAGTCCCAGTGCATCTGATCAGCAGATAGAAGTCTGAGGGCCAGCTGTACAGAAGAACCACACCCTGCACACATAATGTACAGCAGCTGGCCTGCTGCTTGTATATAACCTACCTGTCTAAAAGATACTTCCACATGATCTATAACTTGGAATATAAAGCACCTACATGTAAGGTGGCTGTGGTGGTACACGCTTATAATCCTGGCGATCAGAAGGCTGAGTCAAGGGGGTCACTACAGATTCCAGCCCAGTCTGAAATAGATAGCAAGACCCCATCCCAACAAAAGCTTCCTTCATATAGTAAACGGCTGTCACTGCCTCTCCAAAGGTGTGGCCCTATATACCCACAAGGGACTCTGTCCTCTTCTAACCAGAGCTGATGAGACCGAGAATAGACTGGACTGACTGTAGCTGGCACCTAAAAGATGGCTCAGCTGGGCGATGGTGGAACCTGCGGTATACCACGAGGATCAAAAAGCCTCTGGTTATGTCCTTCACGTCCTGGCAAGGCCAGCTGCACCTTAGTTCCTATTCTTGAATGTCCAAGAGTTTTCCTACTGGATCTCTCCAATAATTTCCCTCTTGTGGTCTGGAGTAAAAGGGATGTGGATGTGCTTAGCACATGTGAGGCCCTGGGTTCAATCCCCAGCACATGCGTGCTCACACATGCACACAAACACAAGCCCAAGCTAGTCTTGTAAGTGGCTTGTTGCTTACTAAGCCACTTTGAAGTTTCTAGGGGAGTTAACTGAAGGTACCCTTGATCACTTTGCTTTGAATCCCATCTCCAGGTGCCTTTGCAAAGTAGCACATCCTCACATCATTTCCTTCTGTCATTTCTCCCTTTTATCCTAGATCACCCCATATACGTGCAAAGTCCTCCCATATAGAGAACTAAGGCCAAGGCTGGTGGTATGTGGGAGGCAGGGTTTGGAGAACCCAGAGTTTGAGGCCAGCCTGGGCTGCATACCAAATTCCTGTCTCAAAGAAACAAAAAAGTAAAATGTTGTTTGACCTGTATTTCAGCTTAACTTTCACCTCATTTCTTAGTTTACCGTTCAGTTCACTCAGAATTTTATCTCTTGTCACTTGATCACTGTTGACTCCAAGCAAAGTCAGCACATCTGTGCAGCAAAATCAAACATTTCACAAACCCTGAGCGAGTGGCCTGTGAGGTCTGGAGATGTCTCTGAAGTCAGCAGCAGTAGGTTGAGAACCATACGGGCTTAACAAAAAGTGCTGTATGAAACATATTTAGTTAAAGGCAAACTTTTTATGTAGCATATGTAAGCATACATATGACATTAAATATATACTGTTGATTTATTCATATATGTGTTCACATATACTCTTCACAATTCTATGCGCTTCACCTTACCAAGAAAAGCCATCAGGACTTTTGTTACTGAATACCCACATTGGTACAAATACAAATACACATCTGTGTTTTCTTTTTCCTTTTTTTTTTGTACTAGGGATCAAACTGACTTTGCGCCAGAACCACCAAGCTAAACATCAGGCCCTTTAAAATACACCTTTTTTCTTTCTTTCTTTTTTTTTTTTATGAGACAGGGCCTTGCTTTGTAGTTCAGGCTGGCCCTGAGCTCACTATGTAGCCCAGGCCAGCCTCGATCTCAGCAATCCTCCTGTCTCTGTCTCCCGAGTGTTGGGATTACAGGCGTGAGCCACTAAACCCAGCATTGTGGTGTGTCGTACCAGGATGGAATTTGAACCTTGCACTTGTGAGGCAGACGCCGAGCTAAATCCCTGGCCCATAAATACACATTTCTAATAAGTAGATATGTATAAAATATTCTAAAAACCAAAAAATACCTCACTGTAATCATTTCAACCCCGCAAGCAACACTAAACTCACCTTTCTTTTTAGGAAGTACATGAAATAATTGAAGTCTGGGCTGCTACGCTGAGTACTTTTATGAAAGTTATCTGGAATCACCACACGTGAGAATGAAATGGTGCAATGTATAGAATCACGATTGAAACCCTGCCTTACTGGTTTTCCTTATAAGACCGTCTTGTGTTGCCCTTCTGCTCCCCAGAACAGACTGTACCTTGACCATCTAACCTTCCCTTTCCCAACCTCCCAAGTGCTGGAAAGCCCAGGAGTCTGTTCCAGCCCCTTCTGTTACCCAGCTTTACTGCTCCCTTATATAACCACAATGCCTTTAAGTTGCATTCATGTGCGGACAGTTTCTAAAGTTCTCCCTCCAGTTTGGACCTCTTAACTGACCACTGGTCTCCTGTACCCAAGTGCCAACTTTATAATTTCCACTGAATGTCTAGTTCATCTGTGCCAGTTTCTCCCTAAGGGAAACCAGTTCCTTCTCGTTATTCCCCACCTCAGGTATGCAAGCCAAAATTACCCTTTACCTCAGTCCTTAAACCCAAGATATTCTATATTACATTGACAGATGCTCCAGCCAAACATGCCTACGTGCCTCCATGCTGCTTCAGTTTACACTACTGCCACCAAGCCCAGCCACTCTCCTGCTCCCGTTTTCTACTTATTCTGGCTTCCCTGTCTCGCCTCTGCACAGCCATGCAGTTTTAGATAGGAAAATCAGGTCACCCCAGTCCCTGCTCCAAGGCCCATGGGGTTTCTCACCGATCTAGGAAGGATATCCAAACCCTTTCTTTACCTCATGCTACAAATCTTCGCATGCTCTGCCTCCTGGTTCCCCTTCCAAGCCCACAGCACCCTTCCTCTGGGCCAGCCACTCTGCCTGCCTCTGCTCTGACCCCATCCCCACCTCAGTATCTAGCCTGTGTACCCACGAGTCACTGATGGCTACTATAAAAAGACCACCCTAAACTGGGCCTGCTGGCACATCCCTGCCAGCCCAGCACTGAGCAGGGGGAGGGCTAAGAGCTTGAGGCCAGCCTGGGAGGCACGGTGGGGTGAAGGCTAGCCTGAACAGCACAGCAAGACTACACAGCAAAGTTAAAGTGGGTAATTTTAGTGAGGTGACAGTAGTCACAGACAGGAATCTGGAATATTTTAAAGTCAGAAATGGGCTGGAGATTTAGCTCAGCAGTTACAGTTCTTGTCTTGCAAGTGTAAGGTCTTTCTTGAGTTCAATCTCTGATACCAAAAAACTAAAATAAAAAATCTGCAAGGTTCTTTTTTATGGTACTGCAATCAATCAACTAATCAATCAATAATAAAGTTAGAAACAGCCATGGCCACCCATGACCCTCCTTTTACAGATGAGGGTTCGGAAGCCCGGCAGTCAGGTAGCTGCCCACAGTCACACACCAGTGAAAGGTAGAGCTGGGATTCTAAATCCAGGCAGTCTGACTCCAGAGCCACTCATTTTGCCTTCTACACCACCGTAAACATGTTTTATTACAAACAGTAACAAAATTTAAGAACTTGAGGCAATTATTATTCAAATACCACACTGGTTTGTACTCATTATCTGCTTATATCCTTCTCTAATTAAGACTGACACACTAAAATATTTACTGTTCTTTTGTAGGTACAGGAGGAACTACAAAGACAAAAAATCCACAGGTAACAACTATATGTCAAAGGCACTGTAAAAAATCAGTGTATTGGGCCAGAGATTTAGTTCAGTGGTTCCAGTGCCTGCCTAGCAAGTGCAAGGTCCTGAGTTCAATCCCCAGTAACCACATACAATAAGCAATCAGTACCTCATACCACAATGCCAGGCATGGTGGCTCACACCTGTAATCCCAGCACTCAGGAGGCAGAGATAGGAGGATTGCTGAGCTTGAGGCTTGCCTGGGCTACATAGTGAGCTGAGGGCCAGCTTGAACTACAAAGCGAGACCCTGTCTCATTTGCATTTCTTCATGACTTTACAAATGCCTCTACATATTAAATAAATATGCTAATTTCAATCAAAGTTTTTCATTTTAGGTATACATTCATTTCATAGATTTCATCTTTGAAATTCCTTCGTTAAAATCTTGTGTGAGCACTCTTGTATGTAAAATTTTGATACTCTTAAGAAATTGTTGGGCCGGAGGGTTAGCTCAATGGTTCCGGCGCCTGCCTCGCAAGCTCAAGGTCCTGAGTTCGATCCCCAGTAACCACATACAATGCTGGGTGTGGAGACTCACGCCCACCAACAATCAATACCACATACCACAGTGCCAGGCGTGGTGGCTCACGCCTGTAATCCCAGCACTCAGGAGGCAGAGACAGGAGGATTGCTGAGTTTGAGGCTTGCCTGGCCTACATAGTGAGCTCAGAGCCAGCCTGAACTACGAAGCGAGACCCTGTCTCAAAAAAAAAAAAATTGTTGAGATCAGTAACTTCTGTCTGGGTTGAATTGTTTTGGTTTTTTGTTTTGGGGGGATTCTTTTTCTTTCATTTTTTTCAGACAGCTATCACTTTGTAATTAAGGCTGCCCTTGAATTTGTAGTGATCTTCCTGCCTCAACCACCCAAATACGGGATTATACCTGACTGTATGTGCCAGATTGTGTCCTCCCGAAAAAGAAGCACATGGCTCCCAGTCCCTCTGAGCTTCCCTGTATTTGGCAATGGGGTCTTTACACTGGAATTCACGTCAAAATGAGGCCATTAGGACAAATGCAAATTATATGACTGGTGTCCTTGTAAAAGAAAAAAGTTGGAGTGGTGATGCACACACGCAGTCCCTGGTGAGCAGGACGCCCCTCGGGAGGACGGGGAGCGGGCCACAACCCTGACAGCCTCCACAACAGAGCGGGAAGACACACAGTCCCTGCAGCTGCCCATCTGTGATACATGCGGCCCAGGGAACTACTAAACTTTCCCTGCTGAGCAGCTCGCTCCTTTAGCTTTCCTGCCACGCTGCACACGGCCAGGGCTTCCTTGAATCTCGGTCTTCTGTCCGCTCCGCCTGTCCCTGGAACGCTCCGGAGGAGCTCGTGCTGGCACTGCCACCTGTGGCTGACTCCCGCATCGGGCTTCCATCAGTTTTCCGTGTATCAGACAGACCCTCTCATCCAACCAGACAACCCCAAACACAACTCCAAAGGGCACTCCTCACTTTCTAACCCCCAAAGCTGTTCCTTGGTGAAAAGCTCTCCTGTTTAAAAATTAAATGTCACTCCTGACTCTCAGCCTCTCAGAACTGGTCAGCTGCCTCATGCTGACACATTCCCATGCCTTGAACCACCCACGTGTGTGTTTAACTGCTCACCACATCACTATCACTACTTGTTTCAGTACCACAGCACCGTGTCCTTGACCCGCAGAAAAGTAAAGGCCCAGGAGAATGTGCAAAGCGCCAGGGAATAGAAAAGGAGCAAAAACAACAAGGCGTTCACCAGCATTCAACCATGAAAATCTCTGTGAGATAACAACTGCGTACAGAGAATGAAATACACAGATGCTGGGGCCGCAGATTTAGCTCAGTGGTTCCGATGCCTGCCTAGCAAGCACAAGGTCCCTGGTTCATCCCGGTAACCACATACAACAGTACCAGGTGTGGTAACTCAGGTCCACCAGAAACCAGCAGTACATACCACAGTGCCAGGCATGGTGGCTCACACCTGTAATCCCAGCACTCTGGAGGCAGAGGCAGGGGGATTGCTGAATTGGAGGCTTACCTGGGCTACATAGTGAGCTCAGGGCCAGCCTGAAATACAAAGCAAGACCTTGTCTCGGAAAAAAAAAAAAAAAAAAGAAATACACAGGAGCCAAAAGAGCCGAAAACAAGAGACAGGCAGTCAAGAGAGAAATCAGCCACAAGAAGGGACTATGCATTTTGGGCATAAGAAGCAAAAGAAAATGCATCGAGAGAAGACCCCCAAAGTCATGGACTCAGAGGGGAGAGGGAGGAGAATGAAGTATTTGAAACACAATCTGCAAGGATCAATCTCACAGCCAGACAGATGGAATAAGGGAGGGGAGAGAAACGAGTCTGGGAGGACAGAGCTCAGGAATAACACGATAATTTTTGTAAAAGTCTGAATATTAAAATCAGAATAGAAGCCGAGGATGCAACTTAGTGTAACACTTGCTGAGCACACACAGGCCTTTGGTTGATTCCCCAGTCCTGCAGGGAGCAGAGGTTGGAGGGAAGAATAAAATTAAATCACACCACAAAAAAGGGATACTGAAGGGCTTTGAGGACCATAGTATCAAAGTATAAAAATTGAGACAACAAAACAAAACAAAACCACCTGTTTTTTTCAGCTGAGTTGCACAAATTTAAGTGCAATGGGTTAAAGAAAAAAGGACATGAGGTTAAAAAATAAATAAATAAAAGTGATGAAATTTCTCCTCTGGCCAAAGTGTTAGCACTAGAGGAACAAACTCCAGTAAAGTCTATGAAGATTTCTTGCCCATAAGGCAAACCTCTATTCTGAAGATAAAGATGATTAATCCAAGTAACATCCAACACACCCGACTGTTAGAGTTCACTAAAATGAAAGTCAGTTCCTTATTATCCATTAGGGTAATGGATAACAATGGATTTAAACTCCTCCCCACAACCCCCAAAAGTGAAAAAAATCCCACACATCATATGCTATAGAACGTACAGATTCATTTATTTACTGACTCACCTTTTTTGTTGTTGTTGTTGTTGAGACAGGGTCTTGCTGTGTAGTTCATACTGGCCCTCAGCTTACTATGTAGCCCAGGAAAGCCTTGAACCCAGCAATCCTCCGGTCTCTGCCTCCTAAATGCTGGGATTACAGGTGTGAGCCACCACGCCCGACATGTGGTTTGTGGTACTGATTGCTGGTGGGCCTGAGTCACCACGCCCAGCATTGTATATGGTTACTGGGATCGAACTCAGGACCTTGGCGCTTGCGAGGCAGGCACAGGAACCACTGAGCTAAATCTCCGGCCCTCACCTTTTTTTTTTTTTTAATTTTTTTTTTTGACTCACCTATTTATTCATCACTCATTTTTCCCTCCCAGTACAGGCCATCAAACTCAGGACCTTATGCTTACGGAGCAGGCACTGCACTACTGAGGTAAGCCCAGCCTACTCTCTTTTTGTTTTAAGAGACAGGTTGTCACTATTTTGCCTGCACTGGCCCAGAACCCCTGGGATCCAGCGACCCTAAGCACCTCCCTCAGCTAAGGTTCATTTTCCTCACTGATAACATGAGTGTTGGGTTGCAAGTGCTTAATAAAATGTAAGTTAAGAAGAGTCTGTAATTTGTTCTTTACATACCTAGAGTACGGTAGCTAGGTCACCTGATTCACCTACTCAACCCAAAATAATCTAATTACATTTTTGTGATTTCTCAGGTCATTCCATGAAACTAATAAATACACTGATTAACAGCTCCTCTTTCCCAGAAATACTTATTCTATTTTATAGAATTAAAATGTTACACAACACTAAAATAAAAAATAAAGCTAATTAAAATCTTTTAAAAATACTTGGGGCCGGGCGTGGTGGCTCATGCCTGTAATCCCAGTACTCGGGAGGCAGAGACAGGAGGATTGCTGAGTTCGAAGCTCGCCTAGGCTATATAGTGAGCTCAGAATCAGCCTGAACTACAAAGCGAGACTCTGTCTCAAAAAAAAAAAAAAAATACTTGGGACGGGGATTTAGCTCAAGTGGTACCACGCCTACTTTGGAAGCACCAAGGGTCTAAGTTTGATCCTCATGCTTGTGCCACACACACACACACACACACACAAATCAGTGTGGTGCCTCACACCTATAACCCCTGCACTAGGGAGACAGAGGCAGGAGGATTGCCATGAGTTCGAAGCCAGCCTGAACTACAAAGTGAGACCTTATCTCTAAAAACTAAACAAAAATAAGAATTTAAAAATTACAAAACTTATCTTTCCTGGACACTTACTTCTTCTGACTTTCCCATTATCTCTGTCACAGGATTTTTTTATTGTTTTGAAATAAAGTCTTAGCAAGTTACCCAGGCTGGCTTCAAACACCTCAGCTGAAGAGATCCCGAGCTCCAGGCTTCTGAGTAGCTAACACAAATCCAGGAACCATGTTCTGTCCAACCAACAATAATTTTTCACCTTTCCTTTATGCGTTGGCATTTCACCCTCACCCGAGTAAAGCGCTACATTATTCTTGAACAATCTCGTGCGTAAGACTTTCCTTTCATGTCCTATTGCCAGGTGTTACTGTTCCACCAACCAGACATTTGTTTTTCTCCCCAGGCTAGCTCTTCATAACCTCTGATTAAGACCAAAACAGAAATATCAACGTTCTTCACAGACTTGGGGCAAAGCCAAACTCTTAAACTGTAAGTGTATTTCAAAACTCCTACCTCTACTCACGATGGTAGACTCAAACTTCACCAACCCATACCCTGGAGTCCTTTAGCTATTCCTAAGACCTTGCCAACCACCAAATCTGGGGTGCAGGCTTCCTGGCTTTCTTCCACACATGGAAAATCAGTTCTTTGCAGAGTGCACCAGTATTGCATTTTCTAAACACTATGGCCAAAGAACGGCCCCTTGCCCGCCCTCCGGCTGTCTCCAGTATGTAAGCTTTACTCAGACATCAGGTCAACGCATTTCTCCTGTTATCCGAGGAGCCATTTTTCCCCTGGTAAGTTTTAAGGTGTTTCTGAGTGGGGACATCTTTTTACTATCACATCGTGCCTGACTGGAAGCCCAATGTAAGCAATGAAAAGAAAGAAAACGCATTTTGACAAACATATTTTAGGAAGCCAGTGCCTTATCCATTAGGCCACTGGGTCTTGCTGACAAACATGTTTTAAAGAAAAGGTCAAAAATAGTTTTAGGAGCCTGCAAAGGGCTGCGTCTCTCGGCAATCTCCAGCTCAGGCCTAATGACCGCGGCCCCCGGGCCTGCTCGGCCCAGGGCGCCCAGGCCGACCAGAGAGCCGCCGCTGCCGCCGCCGCCGCCGCCGCCGCCACCCAGGCCGCGGAGCCCCGAGCACAGACGCACGCGCCGCCCGCCCCTGGGCGAGGCTCCCAGTTCCAAGCCGCAGGCTGCGCACCGGGCTCGGAACCCGCGAGGCCCGAACTTTTCGATACAGAGAACAGGCTCCCGGAGTCCTGAGTCCGGGCGCGGGAGGGCCGAGTCCCGCTCACCTGCATCAGCCTCCGAAGCAGGGGGCTGCGCCCGGGGACGCCGCCTCGCAGAACTGTCAGCACCGCCATGGTCGCTGGAGGGACTCTCAAGGGCAGAGTCACTCAGACGCCCACGGTGACCAGCGGCCTGGAGTAGGTTCTGCCACTAACCCTGCCTCCTCCAATCAGCAGCCTCGGACAGACATAGTCGGCGGCGATTGGCCAGGAGCCACGGGGGGCCGGGCCTAGCGCCAGGCTCCCGGAACCCCGGATCCTCCAGGGATAAAAAGTAACAAAACACCCACGTGGCCGTAGCGCAGGCGCTTCAGAGAAGCACCTGGCCCGCTGCTGGTTCTCATTAGCACTACTCGAGGCCATTGATGCCTGCGTCATCTGAACCTTTCCGTTTTCTGGGCTTCCCTTTCTTACTTCACTCAGAGCCTTACAAAAGAAAGGCATGAATACATTTCAAGCAATCCGGTGAGCTTATGATTTATAGTAAGAGTCTTGCAATTGTTTTTCAGTAGATAGAGGAAGCTGGAGATATAATACCTGTTAATAGCAAAACTTTATTGAACAATTAACAAGAATTAGATTAACATCCACCAAAATCTGTGAATCAGCTGCTTCTCAATCTTCAAGTAAGTAAAGTAAGTAATCCTACCCCTCTGCGTGGCTGACGCAGGAAGATCGCAAATTTGACTCTCATCTGGGCAATTTAGCAAGACCCTGTCTTAAACTATGAACAAGACTTGGCGGCTAGCTCAACATGAAAGCTCAATAACGACAAAACTATTTTTTAAAAAGCCCAGATTTGCCGGGCGTGGTGGCTCACACCTGTAATCCCAGCACTCACAAGGCAGGAGCAGGAGGACTGCTGAGTTCGAGGTTTTCCTGGGCTACACAGTGAGCTCAGGGCCAGCCTGAACTACAGAGCGACACCCTGTCTCAAAAAAAAAAAAAAAAAAAAAAAAGCCCAGATTTGTTCTTACTAACCCAGACCTGTAATCTTGGCCACTGCGGAGGAGGAGACAGGAGGATGACAAATCTGGGTCCAGCACGGGCAACTGGGTGAGGCTCCGTCTCAAAATTTAAAAAAATAAAAAGGGCTGAAGATGTACCTCAGCTGTCCCAGGTTCAATCCCCAGTACAGAGAAAACAAATGAAACAAATATTTAAACATCCAAACTGGCCCAAGTGTGGTGGTGCACACCTGTGATCCCAGCACTCAAGAAACAGAGGCAAATAACTGACCGAGTTCAAGGCCAGACCGGTCTATGGAGAGGTCATGATTAACAGAAGTACAAAGCAAGACCTTGTCTCAAATGTATAATACCTAAAACAAAACTTTTTTAAGGTTTTCCTATATACAAATTGCCCTTGAACTGTATAACCCACGCTGCCGTCTAAATCAGACTGATCCTCCTGTCTCAGCCTCCTAAGTGCTGAGATTACAGCCATGCACCACCATGGCTGGCACAAAAATATATATGTATGAGTTTGAATTCTTCGTTTCCTGCCACACTCGGTAATATAGTGCCTGGACATAAGGAGGTGGTGGAGATCCACCCCAGGCCTCAACCGCCTATGCAAATGCTCTGCCACTGAGCTAGTCTTCCATCCCCATAAATATGTCAATAAAATAATTACATCTTTCAAAAAGGAGTTGACTACACGTATGAAGGAAATCTAGCCAATACCTCCACCTAGTGGCAAAATTCTGAGTGAGGCCATCTTTGCAAACTGCAAGTCTTGCTTTGCAAGGGTGAGGATCGAAACCCAGGGCCTGGACCTCTAGGCAAGAGCTCCAGCTGAGCCACATCCAGCCCTAGTATAAGTCTTTTTTCTTTCTCATTTGCTTTTCTCAATACTGAGGATTTAATCCAGCGGCCTTCTACCTTTTTTATTTATTAGGAGGCACAGTCTCCCTATGTCTAGATGTTTTTAAATTACCCTTTTGTGGTAATTCATTACAAACTAAGGAAACAAGTATTTGGTTCTGGGAAGTAGGATACTGCAATAACAAATAAAAACAAGGTTGGGCCAGAGATTTAGCTCAGTGGTTCCAGCACCTGCCTAGCAAGCGCAAGGTCCCTAGTTTGATCCTAACCCTGGTAACCACGTGCAATACCAGGTGTGGTGACTCACGCCCACCAGCAATCAATACCACATACCACAGTGCCGGGCATGGTGGCTCACACCTGTAATCCCAGCACTCAGGAGGCTGAGGCAGGAGGATTGCTGAGTTCAAAGCTTGCCTGAACTACAAAGCGAGACCCCCATCTCAAAAAAATAAAAAAATAAAAACGGTAGTAGCTTTGGAATTGGGTAACTGACAGGGGATTTTTTTTCTTCCTTCCTTTCTTGCTTGCTTGCTTTCTCTTTCCTTTTCTTTCTTTTTCTTTCAGCACTGGGGACTGAACCCAGAGCCTTTACATTGGGTCACATTCCCAGACCTTTTTTAAATTTTAAGTCAATAAGTCTCCCAGTCTTGACATGAACTTGTGGTCCTGCTGCCTGGAAGACAGGTGTGCACCAGTACACCTCTGGCTAGGGATCAGGAGCAGGCAGAGTGCAGAATGCTTCTGTCACCTTAGACAATACACATATTGTCATAACAGAATATTGGTAGAAATGTGAATATCACAGGTGAGGCCTCAAAAGGAAAGAAGGGCCATATTATAAAGTGTTGGAAAACTTGGCCAAACCTGGGTTCTAGTGTTGCACACAAAGCAGAACTTATAGGCAATGAATTTGGATGTTTACCAAGATTACTAAGTTAAATTTGGAAACAAACACTTGGTTTGTCCTTCCTACTCATGTTAAAGTGAAAGAAAAGAGATGAAATCTGAGGTAAGAATTAAGCAAAAAGGAGTCGCATTAGTGATTTTGGAGTATCCTCAGCTTTGCTCTACTGGAGATGAGAGGCATGCTCCGCCAGGACCAGTGAGCCTGTCTGGACAAGCAGTGGCCACAGGGACTAGGAGTGTTCTGTGGGCTCCACTGACCCTCTCAGCAGAGCGGGCCCAGGTATCCAGGCAGGTCTGTGGGAAGTCTCACATTTGCCAGTTTCGGGAGATTGTATACCAGCAGAAGTACTGGCACCCTGGGAAGAGAAAGGCAGAGTGAAAGGAGCCATCACTCCTGGAGCTGAGCCACTCATCTGAGGCCACAGTTATAGCCAGAGCCTGGGTGAAGCTGGACCATTCAGATCGTCCAGTCCCTGAGCCAAGGGCTTCGTCCTGTGGGCTTTCAAACTTCCCCAACTCCGCTCCATCTCTTCATGCAAATCTCCATCGCAGGCCCTCCTCTCCAGTCTTCACTTGTCTGTGTTGCTGAAACAGATACTGAAATTGGGTAATTCATATAGAGAAACATACTTCTCACCACTGAGGACATGGAAGCTCAAGACAAAGGCACTAACTAGCGCTGGCAGCCTGGTCTTCTCACACTAGAAGAGGGGCACAGAGGTGAAAGGAAGCTGTTGGTTCCCTCGTCCT
Source organism: Thryonomys swinderianus (assembly GCA_004025085.1). Taxonomy (NCBI): domain Eukaryota; kingdom Metazoa; phylum Chordata; class Mammalia; order Rodentia; family Thryonomyidae; genus Thryonomys; species Thryonomys swinderianus. The sequence continues at coordinate 32,853 of PVIC010002406.1, forward strand.
CCACCCACCACGAGGGTGGTGCCTTCAGGGCGCATTACCTCCTAAAGGCCCTACTTCATACACTACCTTCACAGTGGGGATTTTCAACATGAAATTGGGGATCATGTGTGAAAGAGACAGGGTCTTGGTATCCCATGCAGGCAGGCCTTGAGCGACTATGTAGCCCAGGCTGGCCTCCAGCCCACAGTGATCCTCCCACCTCAGCCTCTTGAGTGCCACCACGCCTGGCCTCTGTATGTTTTAGAGAGAACACATTCATTTTTTTGTTTTTTTTTAAGAAATGGGATCCAAACTGCTGGCTCTTTAACCTTCTCCAGACTAGCTGGGCCCACAGGCATCATCACACCTGGCTCAGAAGGACATTAAGCCACAGAAGCCAACACTGTATGCTGAGGCAGATGATTTGTTCTCTAGTTTCACAGGTCCATAGATGAGAGGAGTCTGCACTCAGGATGGCTCATACTCATCTAATCTACGTGGTTTGGACGATGAAAAATGAAACTTAGAGCTGATACATTTTTTAGAGTTAATGCTGAATAATAAATATTTTGTACCTATAATCCAGCACTTGGGAGGCTGAGGGAGGAGAGATGCCCTCCGATGAAACCAGCCTGGGCTACATAGTGAGACAGACAAGAAGGAAGGACGGCAGGGAGAAGGAAGAAAGATAGATACACTGATATTTGAGGATGCTGGGATGGGCCAGGCTCAGCCACTGAACTATAAGCTCCTTTGTATTGTTGTTTGCCCAGCACTTGGGAGGCTGAGGCAGGAAGATCACTGGGAGTTCAAGGCCAGTCTGGGTTACAGAGTGCAATGCCAGCCTCAACTATGTAGTAAGACCCTGTCTCAAAACAAACAAACAAAAACAAACAAGCAAACAAACCTAAGATCAGAAATTCCATTACAGCCAGGTGTGGTGGTGCACATCTATAATCCCAGCATATGGGAGGCCAAAGCAGAACTGCTACAAATTTTATGCCTGGACAGATTACATATTGATTTCAAGGCTAGCCTGAACTACAAAGAGATCCCTTCCCCCAAAATCTATTTGACCCAGCTATTCACCTTCAATGTATCTTCCTGAAAAATATATTATAGTGCATAACCATGTTTGTAGCAGCACAAAACATCACAGCTGAATACTGGAAGCAGATCACATGTCTATCAGCAAACAGATGAATGAAAGAGAGTTAACAATTACACAGAATGGGCTGGAGATTTAGCTCAAGTGGTACCACACCAACCTTAGATGCACAGGGCCATAGTTCGATCCCCAGCAAAGCATTTAAAAAAAAAAAGGGCCAGGCGTGGTGGCTCATGCCTGTCATCCCAGCACTCGGGAGGCAGAGGCAGGAGGACTGCTGAATTCGAGGCTTGCCTGGGGCTACACAGTGAGCTGAGGGCCAGTCTGAACTACAAAGTGAGACCCTGTCTCAAAAAAAAAAAAAAAAAAAAAAGACTGGATTCTGCTGGAGAAGATAGATCACAAAACTAAGACCAATGCCATAAATATTCCCAGAAACAATTACACAGAATGGAGTACAACTCTGACATAAAAAGGATAAATCTGAGTCATTTGTAAGACAACTGATACAACTTGAGTTCATGTTTAGTGAAACATATCAGTTGTCTGAACTGGAATAATGCATGGTTTCTCTTATGAGAAATCTAATGTAAAAATAAATTAAAGAGCAAAATAAAAGATAGTAGGACACAGGGAGATAGATTCAGCATTTTCACTTTTACCTGATATAAAATTTATAACATGGCCTGATTAATGCACTAACCACCTTCAGGTTTGAAATGTTTTACCTCTTCTAGGCATGACACCCATATACTAGAATAAGTGGAAAAACTACAATCCTGTTTTCTATATTTTCAGTACCAGGAATTGAACTCAGGACCTTGTATTTGCCAGGCAGGTTGTGGCACCACTGAGCTACATTTCTGGCCCAATCCTGTTTTCAATTTGAACTAGAATTTTAAATCTAAAAGAAATAAGTGGGTTATTTTTCTTATTTCTGGTTCCTAAGGTTAGTTGAGATTTGCTATTTACCTTGAAATGTATAAATGTAACTACTATAAAATTTCTTTTTCACAGGGGTGCTGCCAATACTGCCCATGCTGGCCTTAAACTCCTGGCTCAAGCAATCTTCCTCCCTCCCTACCCAGTGGGGCTACAAGTGCATTGTCACAACCAGTTAAAATGTTCAAAGTCTTAGATACTATTTTATAGTAGAACATCAACATTTTCTGGATAAGTGAAAGCTTTTATATTATTTTTATTTTGCAGAAAATAAATTATACAACTTAAAAAATAAAATCCAAAAATTAAGCAGTTCATCAAAATATTTAAGCCTACTGCATACAGAAACTGCTACCATTCAGAATTGTACAGCATTACCATCTCAGTATGTAGTGGCACATTCAAAGACCGCACAGACCATGTGAGGATAGATTACACCTTAGGAACTCAGATTTGTTCAACACTCCAGATGACATAGACTGTAGATGACAGGCAAGCTCTCGTGTACTGTTTATTTCACACACATGACCTTGGAAGAATTTAGAAGACAGCATCCCAGTCATTTACATGAAAATAGAAAAACCAGCTTAAATTTATGATAGCAAATCTTTCTGTAAAACTAGCAAATCTTTCACTCAAACTGAATTTTAAAAACTTGTCCTTTGAGCAGGGTTACTGACATATTACTGCAAATAATGAAAAATATATTTTTAACTACTAAGATCATATTCTGTATTAGGTATAATAAAAAGTAAAAATAATGCTAACATTTCATTTTGGGAAATTTTAACATTCATGTAAAAAGTAAGAGCAAGAAAATTAAATAGGCTGATAGAACTCAGGAACCCCTTTAATATATGTAAAAATTGGAAGACTTCAGAATTTGTTACGATCTTATTAAATCATTGAAACAATAATGTTCTTTCATCTCACTGTAAGCATCAAAACTGTCATCTTTTCATTTCATAAATTCTGTTTCAGTCTACTTAATATAACAACAAGGTAGCAACCGAAGTTACCACTTTCAGATGGTTTTATCTTAAATCAAAAGATGAACGTTCAAAATTTAACCTTGAGCCAGGCAGGTGTGGTGGCACATGTCTGCAATTCCAGCACTTGAGCGGCTGAAGGAGGGTCACTGCCAAGTTCAAGGCAGCCTGGGATATACACAGTGAGTATCTGTGTATCCCTAGCAAGACCCAGTCTAAAAAAAAGAAAATGAACAAACAAACAAAAAACCCACAAAACTTAACCTCTTAAGAGTCCTCCTGCAACACTACTCATAAAAAAAATTTTCTTTTTGGTCTTGGGGTTTAGATACTGAATTTCTTTTCTCAAAGGTATCATCCCTGCTCAGATAATGCTAATTTTAAGTGCACACTAGAGAAAGAGACCTGATAAAGGACACTGTGATTCTGTACCTTTAGCAAATTACTGGTTAAAATTATTTTTTTCTGACTCTTTAAAATTTGCAAACATATGTCAAAATATATTTAAGGAAAATTCAACAATGATATAGGCACCGTGTCAATACAATGGTTTTTCATAAACACCAAAAATCAGTTAAACTTTTGTATACATAATTTTAAAAACGATTGAAAACTTTTAAGTCTACAGTATTTGTTGCTGCTCCATCCTCCAAATACAATTAGGACATAATTAGCTATTTAAAAATTTATGAAATTTAATAGAAAACTTTTGCTATGGATTTAGCGTTACTCACTTTGCACTAAATTTGCCTTCTGGAATCAAAACACCATGGCTCTCATTCTTAAACTACCAAAAAGATTAGAAACTTCAGAGAAGTTCTGAGAATAATTACGGTTTAAAACAAACTTTACAAATTAAAAAAAAAGGCCTAGAATTTTTCCTCCTACTGTTTCTTTCTTTGCCTTTCTTATTTCAGGACAAATATGTCAATATCACACTATTTGTTAGAAGGGCAAAGTTATTACAAAATAATTTCCTCTAAACTTCACATTTATCCAATATTAAGTCATTTAATCAGAGAAAATAACAATAGTTTTAATTCATCACAATATGTTTGGTCTATAATTGACATATGCTTTTAAGTGTAAGGTTTTAAATTATCAACAAAATTTCAGTACTCCATGAGTTTTAGAACAGGCATTTGTCTATAACCAGCAAAATCTTAAATGTTTTCTTTTCAGCAGGAAGCTCACAACGTTTCTTGAGATTAGCGGTGCATTCCATTAAAAAAAATGTTCTTATAAGCACTCTATAATACTGTATGCTTTCCAGCAATCTTATTTCCTACTTTCTTCAAAACCATACTTTCAAATATAACTTAACATCAAAAAGATAGAAAACAATTTTTAAGAAAATTTGAAACATGCACCACAATGAATGAAAATCCATACTGAGCCATTTGTTTTCCCAACGGGAAATACAATTCTTCTCTTTTCCGTTGTTCAGGTTCTCAAGTTCTCTAATTTCCATTGCTCTGGATATTCAGTTGCCAGCAACTATTAAGTTGCTGCTTTGGATTGACTGAAAGGAACAAGGTAACTGTTGCCTTCTAAACTTTTTAAAACGTTTACTTTTAAAATATATAAATATATATGTACATATTTGGCAAGTTTACTGTTCACGTTAAGATTGTAACATCTTTGCTTATGCTTTTCAGGTCTTACACTGTGGTTTCTTGCTTTCTAGGTGACTGTTAATTTTTACTTTTTAAAAAGAATGCTTTTCTTTCTAGAAACCTGAGGCTGTAGATCCCTAATCATGAGACTTCAAAGTATCAAAATAGTTCTGTGCTACAGATTAAGAGATCAGTCCCATAAATATATTCTATCAGAGCAGATTTCAGCATTGTTTTCAATAAATTTAGATATGGCATAATAAACCCTAGGTATACAATATTAAGTATGTTAGTAAACACACTTAATATGTTTATTTCACTACTGTGACTGTCATCATAATGACCTCTCAATCGCTATAATTTTTCTCAAACAATTGAAGCAACAATAAAGCTTCACTTTCAAACAAGCTCTCCAGCCATGTAAGATCTTCAAAAATGCATCATTTAGTAACAAATTACTAAAGCAGCAGGCTCCTGTTTAAGAAAAAATGTTTGCAAGTTAGAAATACTTAATACCATTTTTAGGTCACCATTAAAATCCAGTTATGATGCTGAAGCAAAAAAATGTGATACTGTGAAATACTTATCTTCTCCCCTACACCTGCCCTCTTCCAACCTTGTGTTAACCAGCTCTCTCTTCAACACAAGAAGTTGAGTGCTGCTTCTAATTTTAATTGCATTTTTTAAAAAACAAAGATAACAGCATTTTCAGTGCATGAGTATCTGAATATCCTTCCTTGTGCAAGTACAACTTTTTAAAGAAGAAAAATAAAAGACAGAGAGAAAAGCAATAAGAACCCCACCCTTACCCTTCCCATCATATTTTTTCCTGGTGGGTAAAAATTAAATTTACTTTTAAAAGTTCATAATGGGCTCTTCATGAATGCAAGTTTCTCCACAAAACAGCATGCTGTTACAGAGTGCGCAACATGAAGGGAATGCCATCATGCTAACTAGTGTGACTGGTAAAATAGAGTTGTTCTGTAAAGATAAGGCAGAGACTTCAATATTTACGTAATCAAAGTCCAAATAAACCTTTCTCCGGTTCAGTGTGACAACCTTCTGCCCAAGCACTCCAAAATCTGCATTTTTAGTACTGTCCGTGATATTCAAAATTATGCCATATATATGAAAGTGTTGATATCAGATTCATCTCTTCTGATGTATTTGTGCTCTATTAGCCATTCTATTTGCTCTTTTATCATTTTCTTTTGTGGTAAGAACATATTTTTCAAAATTTCTACTAATTCAGTCTGCAGCTGAGCATTACTAATTTTCTTTCTCATTTTCATTATTTGTATGATAGCTTCCTAAAAGAAAAAATAAAAATGAAAGAGTATTAATAATTAAGTGAAGCAAAACAAGAAATGACTTTTTATGTATAGTTCATCTACTATCCAAAATCTATCAAAATAAACATCATTAGGAGATTAACATGAGATGAACATTTACTTAACAAATAAAAATATCTTTTTCAGTCCCATAAAACAGAATCTATTCATTACAGAGATTTTTTTTTTTTTGGAGATTTTTGAAAATAAAGAGAAGCACAAGTACCCATAACGTATCTGCTGAAATAAAACCACATCTAATGTTAGGATACATTTTCTTTCCTTTCTTTTCTTTTCTTTTTTTTGAGACAGGGTCTCACTTGGTAGTTCAGGTTGGCCCTGAGCTCACTATGTAGCCCAGGCAAGCCTCGAACTCAGCAGTCCTCCTGCCTCTGCCTGCTGAGTACTGGGATTACAGGCCTGAGCCACCACGCGCCGGCAGTTTGTATTGATTTTTCAATTAAGAGGCTTTAGCTTGGCCCGGAGGGTTAGCTCAGTGGTTCTGGCGCCTGCCTTGCAAGTGCAAGGACCTGAGTTCGATCCCCGGAAACCACATATAATGCTGGGCGTGGAGATTCACGCCCACCAACAATCAACACTGCATACCACAGTGCTGGACGTGGTGGCTCACACCTGTAATCCCAGCACTCAGGAGGCAGAGACAAGAGGATTGCTGAGTTCGTGGCGGCTTGCCTGGGCAACATAGGGAGCTCAGGGCCAGCCTGAACTACAAAGTGAGACCCTGTCTCCAAAAAGCAAAAAAAAAAAAATGAGTCTTTAGCTTTCTAAAGGAATAAACATTTTCATCTAGGTCAATTTTATCAATACTTTCCCTGGCAAATTCTTGGTCTTAGGGCCAGGGATTTAATTCAGTGGTGCCATGCCTGTCTGGCAAGAATTAGGTCCTGAGTTCGATCCCAGGTACAAAAACAAAAAAAGAAGTTATCCGAAAACTACTAATTTTTTTTTCCAGTACAAACCATTTCTTTAGCCAACAATCTATCTACTTTAGCAGAAAACAGAATCTATTATTTTAAAAATGTAAAAAATGGCACAGAAGAAATACAATTTGTCCTCTGTGTCCTTGGGTTCTATAGCCACAGATTAAACCAACCTTGAACCAAAACTATAGTTACTAGGCCTATCATAGCAGGTTCTGCATTTTAACATGTGGGAAATTTTTTTCAACATTATTCCCTAAATAATACAGTAATAATAACTGTTACGGTTAACATTTATTTTGTATTAGGTATCTAGAGATGATTTAAAGCACAAATGAGGGGATGTATAGGTTATACTTAAATACCATACCATTTTATATAAGGGATTTGAGCATTTGTAGACATTGGTATCTATGGGGGTAGGGGTTCTAGAACCAACTACTGTGGACACTAAGGGATCACTGGTTTTTTGGGTTTTTTTTTTTTGGAGGCAGGGTTTCACTTTGTAGTTCAGGCTGGTCCTGAGCTCAATATGAACCCCAGGCAAGCCTCAAACTCAGCAATCCTCCTGCCTCTGCTTCCCAAGTACTAGGATTATAGGCATGAGCCAACAATGCACGGCATTGTGGTATACGGTACCAAATGCTGGTCAGCAAAGAGTCACCATGCCCAGTACTGTATGTGGTTACCTGGGATTGAACCAGGAACCTTGTGTTTGCTAGGCAGGTGTCAGAAGCACTGAGCTAAATCTCTGGCCCAGGACCACTATATTTTAACATTTAATATGGAACTTTGCTACAATCAATAGGACTGGGATTCATGCACTATTTAGCAAGAGAAAACTTACTTTTTAAAGACAGGATCTCACTTTTACAGTTCAGACTGGCCCTGAACTCACTATGTAGCTCAGGCTAGCCTTGAACTGTTGGCAATCCTCCTGCCTCTGCCTCCAGAGTGCTGAGATTACAGGAGTGAGCCATTGTGCTTCCAGGCATTATGGCACCCAGCACTGTGGTATGTGGTGCCAAGGACTGAACTTGGGACCTTGCACTTGCCAGGCAGATGCTGGAACCAGCTAAATCCCCAGCGCAAGAGAAAAATTTCATTAAGTTCCCTGTATGACAAATTCTTCACCAGCACTACCAGGTCAACTGAATTCCTCTCACTCTCAATATATCCAAATAAGAAGTTCTTGAATACATATCATAAATAGTTTAGGTCAAAGGGAAAGACGGAAAGATGATGGAAAGATTATTGCTCTAGGCACTTGAAGGAAACAAGGGAGGAAAAGAAGGGACAATTCTAAACGTCTCAGTTTCTCCTCTTCTGGTTTTGATAAAGATGGAAATGGTGGTTGTGTTAGAGGGGCTAAGAGGAAAACAGCACAGGGTTTCTGGTCATGGACCCCACTTCATAAGCTGGAGGTCTCAAAAGAGAAGTGTGGTATGCTGGTGAAAATCTATTCAAACTTCCCGAATTTTCCTCACTTCCCATGTGACACACAGTGTACAGATAACAGACTGCCACAGGAACTATAGTGGCAGGGCAGGTGGGATAGCTCAGCACCAGCAGAGAAAAATGACAATCTGCCATGTAGGGCCAGGGGCCACACATCAGACCGGGCAGGCTGGGAAGGGCTCAGAAGTGCTGTAAGAGTGAAGAAAGGGCAAGGAAGAAGCCATGCGACCCTTATCAAGTGTGTGTGGGGTGTCCCTAAGTTATTCTTCTATGGAGACAGACACACTACTCCATGGCTACCACAGAGCAAGAATCAAAGACGCTAGAAAAATGGGGACACTGACACCCCCTTCAGTGTCACTACAAAGTCATGTGACTTCCTTTTACTTTCGATAAATCCACATGCCATCTATGAAAATAATACACAATAGGAATGGGTTTAGTAGAATCAAGACTTTTTTTTAAAAGTCTCATCATTATACAAAGAGCTTAGGTTACATGATTGGACAGAACTATAGACCATTTTCAGACAAAAGAACACTTCTGCACAACTAACGGTATTACTACGCCTGCCATCCCCTTACTTATTGGCTCCTTAGTCCATCTGTAATTGATCTTGGCACACCATAAGCTAGGAAGGAAATCTGCTTATTTTCCCAAAGTTCCCAACATCTTTTTTGAATAGGCTTTCCCTTTCCATGGGTTATAGAAATTATTATCTTTATTGCATTAAGTTCAACTATACTTATTTAATTCTGGTTATTCTTTTTTTCATTGATTTTCTTGGTATATTTTATACTACATTATGATCCATTCAACATTGAGAATTTGTACCTGTACATGGCACATCTTCATTCTCATTTTTTCCCATTTCCCTGCCCTTCCTACAATCCCCTTCAACTAATGTTCTTGCAATTCTGTTTCTTTTGTTTCATTTTTACAGAAATTGAAACATTTCAATACATTTTAATATTTGGCAGAGTCAAATTCCTTCACCACCACCACCACGACCTCATTTGCTTTTTTTAAGTTTCTCACTCTCATCTATTTATTGTGATGAAACTGAAAATCAGGTGGTTTTTTTTATTTTTTTATTTTTTTGAGACAGGGTCTGGCTTTGTAGTTCAGGCTGGCCCTGAGCTCATGATGTAGCCCAGGCAAGCCTCGAATTCAGCAATCCTCCTGTCTCTGCCTCCCAAGTGCTGGGATTACAGGCATGAGCCACCACGCCTGGCTAGTAGTTAAAATTTTTATGCAAAACTTGGCATACATGGTATTATTATGGGAAAAATCAGCTGTTCAAATTAGCCTTATCATGAAAGAAAATGTTGTTTCATATGGAGCAAAAGGAGCCAGCTATAATAGTATGCATGCTCTGATTCCATTTACTCAAAGACCCCTAAGCAAGACAAAGCAATGGTGCTGAGAATCAACTACACCAGAGGACATGAATGGGCTGGACAAGTAACAGGGAAATTACCTGAGTGATTAGAAACACCTGCAAGTATATGTACTTATCATACCTCATTTAAAATTACTCTTTAAAAGGTGTATTTCTTCTGGGCCCAGCACACACCTCTAATTCTAACTTTTTTGAAGGCTGGGGCAGGAGGAACAAAAGTACAAGTCCAGACTGGGCAACTTAGCAAGACTCTGTTTCAAAATATAAAGGACTAGGGATATAGCTCAATACACTCTGGGTTTAATTCCCACTACAGGGTGGCTCTGAACTCCTGGTGATCCTCCTGCCTCAGCCTCCCAAATGCTATGATTATAGCAATGCACCATCATAACCAACCGGCTTAAAACATTTTAACAAGAAAGAAGGAAAAACATTCCAACCAAACAAGACAAAAAACACCGAAAACAAGCTGAATACTTCTCTTTACTAAATTCCTTTTGGAATTTCTCAGTAAAAGATTAGAGGTCCTACTTTTTTAAAAATGCCAGTGAATCTTATAATTTTTCAGTTTATTTTCTTATTTACTACTACATACAAAAACTAAGCAGAAGATTTAGCTCAGTGGTTCCAGGGTCTGCTTAGCAAACAAAAGGTACTGAATTTGATCCCCAGTACCACATACCACAATGCTGGGCATGATGGCTCACACCCATAATCCCAGCAATCAGTACCATACATCACAGTGGCAGGGCTTGGTGGCTCATGCCTATAATCCCAGCATTTGGGAAGCAGAGGCAGGAGGATTGCTATGAGTTTGAAGCTTGCTTAGGCTACATAGTGAGTTCAGAGCCAGTCTGAACTACAAAGCGAGACGCTGTCTCAAAAAAAAAAAAAAAAAAAGAAAAGAAAAAGAACTGGTTTATATTCATCTTTTCTATTTTATCATGTATCATCAACAAATAATAAAACATCTTGCCTTGTTTCATTTTGTTTGTTTGTTTGTTTTGTTTTGTTTTTGCTTTTTGAGACAGGGTCTCACTTTGTAGTTCAGGCTGGCCCCGAGCTCACTATGGTGCCCAGGCAAGCCACCGCGAACTCAGCAATCCTCCTGTCTCTGCCTCCCGAGTGCTAGGATTACAGGCATGAGCCACCACATCCGGCATTGCCTTGTTTCGTATTTTATTGCAATGGCCAGGAGTTTTAAAGATAAAATATACATTGCAAAGGTGGAAAAACTTGACTTTTAAAAGGCTACCTAAACTAGGAGTGAAGTGATGGCACATACTTATAATCCAGCACTAGGGAGATGGAGGTGGGATGAACGTCACAAGTTTGAGATCAGCTTGAACTAGTGAGTTCAAGGCCAGCCTGTATTACATAATGAGATCCTGTCTAAAAAACCCGGGGAAAAAAAACCCCACCTACCTAAAGATAAAACGATATTATGGGGCCAGAAATTTAGCTCAGTGGTTCCAGTGCTTGCCTAGCAAGTGCAAGGTCCCTGGTTCGATCAGGTAACCACATACAACAATACAGGGCATGGTGGCTCACGCCCACCAGCAATCAGTACCACATACCACAATGCTGGGTGTGGTTCCTCACGCCTGTAATCCCAGCACTTGGGAGGTAGAGGCAAGAGGACTACTGAGTTCAGGGCTTGCCTGGGCTACATAGTGAGCCTGAACTACAAAGTGAGACCCTGTCTCAAAAAAAAAAAACAAAAACAATTTTAGTATATGTTAGGTACTCCTGATCTTGTTCAGAAGGTATCATAGTACTAGTTTTAAAATATTTTAAAGAATGGATGCTAGAGAATCTGTTTGGGCTCTAAGTAAAGTAATTGGACATTATCATGGAATTAGAAGTCTCAAAATTAAGTGCAAGTAAACTGGGCGTGGTGGCTCACGCCTGTAATCCCAGCACTCGGGAGGCAGAGACAGGATTGCTGAGTTTGAGGCTTGCCTGGGCTACATAGTGAGCTCAGAGCCAGCATGAACTACAAAGCGAGACCCCGTCTCAAAAAAAAACAAAAACAAAAACAAACCAAAAAAAATTAAGTGCAAGTATAAATGATTCAATCATACAACTGTCTGTTTCTGAGATTCTCCATACCCCTTCCAGTACTGGCAAAAAAACCCAAGAGCACTCTATCACTGAGCTACATTTCTAACCCATTTCATTTTTCTTTTAATTTTGAAGAGTGCATCTTGCTAAACTGCCCAAGTCAAGCAGGAACCTTCAATCCTCCTGCCTCAGACATATGTCAGCGCACTTGTATAAAAATCAAAGTTTTATCCAACCAATCATCTACTAAAGAACATCAAACCAGATCTCTGTTAAGTGTTCAAAGAGAATTCCATCAATATGATTTTTAAATCCCAGTAAAATGAAAATTAGCTTTCTTTTACAAATAGATTGAAACTCTGCTTTTACATTCAAGCAAGGTTAAAGATTAAAGTGAAATACAATACCAAGGCTTTTCAAAATGTAGACATTTTATCTGAATATCACAAACCTGGGTTCTCAATATTCTAAGTTGAACTATTCCTTCATTTTCTTCTTCCCTCATCCTTTCTGTAGTGAGTTGCAAGCGTCCAATCAAGTTGATTTTACCTCTTTTCTGAACTTTTGCATTTTTTCTGTAAAAATTATTGAATCTAATTACTCAAGTGACAGAAAACATTTAGAAATATTTTAAAAATTAACATTCAGAACTGGTTAGATAACCAACACATAGCTTGTTCTAAAACAAATTTTGATTTCTTACCAACATAACATCATCTATAAATAAAATAACTATGTTAGCTGGCCATGATGCCACATGTCTATAATGTTATCACTTGGAAGGCTGAGGCAGAAGGATCACTGCAAGTTCCATGCCAGCCTGGGCTTCACAGTGAATTCAAAGCCTGTGTAATGGGATGGGTGTAGATGTCCTCCCCAAGTTTCATGCAATCACAGGTGGGCTCTTCCCAGAGGTAGCTGAATCTAGAGTGTATGCAGTGCTAGGATTAAAAGTGGGTGACTGCTAATCAGTCCACTGATTTCTTTGGCACCCACCCTAACCCTGGTAGCCTAGACAGAATACTAAAAAAGGAGCAGAAAGAAGCTCCTAAGGTTTCCTGCCCACCTACTTGTTGTGGACTAACTGTCTTCTATGTTGCTCCTCTGCCATGACACCCTGCTCCAGACCCATCCAACTATGGACTGAAACGCATACAAACTGTGAGCTAAATAAACGTTTCCCCCTTTAACTTTGGGTATCAGATATTTTGCTCAGCAATGAGAAAAGTAACCAAGACAGTCTGCCTGAACTACATAGGGAGACTTTGTCTTTAAAAAAACAAAAACTGGTGCCAGAGACTTAGCTCAGTGGTTCTGGTACCTGCCAAGGAAGCACAAGGTCCCTGGTTCCATGCCGAGTAACCACATACAACACCGGGAAACACTGAGCATGGTGACTCACCACACCAGCAATCAGTACCATACACTGTAATGCCAATTGTGGTGGCTCACGCCTGTAATCTCAGCATTCAGAAAGTGGAGGCAGCAGGACTGTTGAGTTTAAGGCTTGCCTGGGCTACATAGTGAGCTCAGGGCCAGCCTGAACTACAAAGCGAGACCCTGCCTCAAAAAAACAAAAAGAAAAAAAAAAAACTGAACTGAACTAAAATGGCTTTGTTCCTTATAACAAACTACATATAATTCCTGAAGATATATGGGTTATAATTCAGCATTATCTACCTGGATCTTCAGAAAAAAATATCTTCTGCTTGAATAAAGATGCTTTAAAGTACAAAGGAATGCTTACTTTAAAGATGAAAAGCAATATAGTATAATGTAATACACCAAAAATGAAAACTGTAAAGAACTCAAGATCTCGAATTCACTAAATTTATTTTTCCCTTTTTTAAGTTTTCTGAGACAGGGTCTCACTTTGTAGTCAGGTTGGTCCAAGCTCACTATGTGTCCCAGGCTAGCCTTGAACTCCCAGCAATCCTCCTGCCTCTGCCTCCCAAGGGCTGAAACTTCCTTTTTTGTCTCTAGAAGCTCTGTCCCACTGTACTTTCTGGTCCTGTTTACCCTCTGACCTCCCAATTATTTTTTGTTTTGCTTTTAAGACAGGGACTTGCTACGTAGTTCAGGCTGGCTTCAAATTCAAGGCAGTCCTACTGCCTCACCCTTTCAGGTGCTGGCCTCTAATATTTTTGATAAAAAACTAAATGATGGAATTTAGCTAAGTGGCGCCACTCCTGCCTGGCAAGTACAAGGTTCTGAGTTGGACTGGGAGCAGGGGCCACTAAATAACATAAATTTAGATTTATTGTAGTATACAGTCACTCTTTTAAATATCATGTAAGGAAAAAGTTACTTTGCTAAAATAAAGCACAAACATTCAATCAAGTATTTTTATTTTAAATCAACCGATATAAACCTTACATTAAACTGAACTCCTGGTTCACTGAGAAGAGGGTACCTTCTGTGAAGTCTTTGGGCGAGCTGACTTGAGGTTCATACAATAAAACTTGCCGTTTGAGCTTTGGGAAAGCTACTAAAGACTATGAAGAACAAAGAGAAAAAAATTAGCACTGATAAACAGTATGGAGTCCTAAAATCACTTCTGCAAGACGATTATAAATATAAATGTACAATTTAAACTTTCATTTGGTTCTTCTGTGACTGTAACAATGTGAATGCATAATGAAGAAAAACAGGAGAAAAGATTTGGTTATGAGGAAGCAATAAATGTTTTCTTTATAACAAGAAATTACAATTGGACACAGAGAACCACAGCAAATACCACTTGCCAGTTATATGCCAGCTCTTTCCTCAGTAGGAATAATTTATTCTAAAGCTTCTATGAAGTATAGAGGGAAAACAAAATGTAGTTATGTAAGTAAGAAGCTAATGAATATATCTTATACTCAAAAGAACCAAAGCCTTCCCTCTTCCTTCCCTCTTTTTTCTTTCCTTCCTTCTCTCTTACCTTCTTTCGTTCTTCCTTTCCCTTTCCTTTTCCTTTCCCCTTCCTCCTTCCTTCCCTTTCTTCCTTGGACAGTACTGGGGATTGAATCCAGGGCCTTTGCAGTTATCTCCCTAGCCCTAAATTTTTGAGACAGGGCATTAATAAATTATCAAATTCCCCAGGGTGGCTGGGTGTGGTGATTTTTCCCCTGTAATCCCAGCACTATGGAGGCAGAGGTAGAAGGACTGCTCCAAGTTCAAGGCCAGCCTGAGCTACATAGTGCATTCAGGGTCAGCCTGAACTACAAAGCAAGACCTGTCTCAAAAGATCTCTAATAAATAAAAAAATAATGCATACATACATATATACATACATACATACATACATACCCACCCCAGGGTAGGTTTGAACTTTGGATCCTCCTGCCTCAACCTCTCAGAGTGCTAGGACTATAGATGTGCATCATCACACCCAGTTAGGACCAAAGTTTTCAAACTCTTAGATGTTTGGTCATCGTAAAATCTATGAATATACTCTCAGTATAAAAATTAAGTGTAGCACATGTCTTCAGATTCCTCATTTAAATACTGTATCAACTCATTATCTCTGTCTTGATACTTGTCTATTTAAATTTCTTTTTCTCTACAAATATCTCATTAGTGTGTATTTCTTGGTTAAAGGTCATAGTGAGAATATTATGAATTCAAGAGTTTACAGGGGCTGGGAGTGCAGCTCAGGGATAGAGGCCTAGCTCATGAAGGCCCTGGATTTATCTCTAGCACTACTGTCCCGAATTATAGGCCAATCACATTATTATGGCTAAGAAAAGATACAATTTTAAAAACAAAATAAAACAAACAAACCCATAAAGTCCTTCTAAGTTCAGCATCAGGGAGTTCAGTTGCAAGTTTTAGATTTTCAAAGCTGATTTTTTCTCTGGGTCTTTGGTTCCATGCAAACAGCACAGCCAGCTGAAACGTGGTTACCTCCAAATCATACTGACCTACTTCATTTTTAAATGTTATCTGTAAGAGATTTAAAAATTTTTAATGAGTAATAATCTCTTTATAATAAGTACAATCTACCTAAAAATATCTGACACGAGGGACTTGTGAAAAAGATTATAATGGTCTTTTAATATCTATTCTTCTTTACATGGTACTATGGCTTGTGTGTGCATATCTTCCCAGAGCTTCATCTCATCATACATGGGGCTTTTTGGAGGTGGCTGGATCTAGAATGTGTGACCCTGGGACTGATTCCTGGTGTAATGCTAGGATTAAGGGTATGAATGTGGGCTGGTAACCTGGATAAAATACAAGAATCAGAAAGAGGCTTGTCACCTGTGGCTTGTTTGCTTTTGCTGTCTTTTGTCTGCCATGAACTCATTCCTCTCTGCCATGCCATCTGCTTTGGAGTGAGCCAGCTATGAACTGCAACCTCTACAAACTGTGAGCTAAATAACTCCTTTAACTTGGGGTGTCAAGTATTCTGACTCAGAAACAAGACAAGTAACTAAGACACATAGTAACAAACATTTCAGGAGACCTCAGTGATTCATGTCTCAGCTTTCCCTATAGCAAAATATGGACAGGTGATGACTGGGTTGCTTTTTGTTGTTGGTTTATTTGTTTGCTTTTTTTTTTTTTTTGAGACAGGGTCTCGCTTTGTAGTTCAGGCTGGCCCTCAGCTCACTATGTAGCCCAGGCAAACCTGGAACTCAGCAATCCTCCTGTCTCTGCTTCCCAAGTGCTGGGATGACAGGTGTGAGCCACCACGCCCAGCACTGTGATATGTGGTATTGATTGCTGGTGGGTGTGAGTCACCACGCCCAGCATTTTATGTGGTTACCAGGATTGAACTCAGGGCCTTGCACTTGTGAGGCAGGCACTGGAACCACTGAGCTAAATCTCTGGCCCTGTTTGCTTGTGTTTTTTTTTGTTTTGTTTTGAGACAGGGTCTCTCTTTGTAGTTCAGGCTGGCCCTGAGCTCACTATGCAGCCCAGGCAAACCTCAAACTCAGCAATCCTCCTGTCTCTGCCTCCCGAGTGCTGGGATTACAAGCGTGAGCCACCACGCCCAGCACTGTGGTATGTGGTATTGATTGCTGGTGGGCGTGAGTCTCCACACCCAGCATTGTATGTGGTTACTGGGCATTGAACTCAAGACCTTGCGCTTGCGAGGCAGGCGCCAGAACCACTGAGCTAAACCTCTGGCCCCTTGTGTTTGCGTGTTTTTTGAGACAGGGGCCTACTTTATAGTTCAGGCTGGCCCTGAATTCATTATGTAGCCCAGGCTGGCCTCAAACTTGAGATCCTCCTGCCTCTGCCTCCCTAGTGCTGGGATTATAGGTGTGTGACACCAACCCAGCTGAGTTCTGTCTCATGTGATACAAGTGTAAATGACAGAGGAAACTTCCAGAAGTTTCCCTTAAACACAAGGGTACAACTGGAAGACCTAGTCCAAACAACTTCCTATTATACATGTATTATTTCTGTTCAAATTTTTACATGTGCGGGTACAAAACAACAAAAAACTGATTTAAGTAATCCTTACTTGAAGTCTTTCTACTTTCTTCTAAACCAACAGCTGAACTAACATGTCTATCATTTACTTACAATTCCATTTGACATGAGATGATGCCAGTGTAACTTTCTACCACTATGATTTTTTTTGTAAAATTCTTCTACTTCAGGTATTAAGTCCTCCAGTTCAGTAGGAAGTGAAACAAAGACTTTCTCAGAGCTTCTTGACCAGGCACCAGCATTCAGAATTTTTATATTAACAGAATCAGCTAAAGGTAAAATATAAGAAAATATTAAAAATCTTGGCAATGGACAAAACACAAAGTAACAATTATAAACTTTGGTGAAGAATAAACAAAACTATATAAAAATTTTATTAAAAGCGTTGTTCTGTTTCAAATCTACTACTCTGCTTTGACCGCCATCTCCACAGAATGTGGACTTCTTAAAGTCTTTCAATCAATGACAGCTGACAATTATTTTTAATTGCTAGAAAACATAGATATTATTTTTTAAAACATTTAAAAATACATCTATACAATTATTATTATAAAATAATACCTGGTAAAGCCAACTTATTATTTTTGTGCATTTCCTTAAAAGCTTGGTTTAAATCTTCAGATACTTTTATGTCCTGAAACATTCTAGCAAGCTTGTTTACATAATCTGCTGGCATACCGACTTCCTACAAGAAGCGAAAGATAGAAGAAAACTTTAACAGAAAACAGTAGAAGTAGTTTGCATTGCATGATTCCAGTATACATCGGATTTCAGTTATCATGGTTTTGTTAACATCAGTACCAAAGAACACAGCTCAACCTCAGTGGCTAATATACAACAAATGTACTGGCATACAGTAAAAACTTAATTTCTAACTCCTGAATCCACAAATCAAGTCAAAAATAACAGAAGCACTGGCCTGGGGGTACAGTTCAGGGGTAGAGTTGCATACTTAGCATGCACAAGGTCCTGGTACTCAAAAAACAAACCAGCCAGGTGTGGTGGCTCATGCCTGTAATCCCAGCACTCAGGAGGCAGAGGCAGGAGGACTGCTGAGTTCTAGGCTTGCCTGGGCTACACAGTGAGCTGAGGGCCAGCCTGAACTGCAAAGCAAGACCCTTTTCAAAAAAAACAAAACAAAACAAAACAAAAAGACAATAAAAGAACAAACCAAAAAACTCCAGAAGTCAAAAGCCTATCACTGAGTAGATTTTAGTATATTTAGAGTTGTAAACCAACACTACACTACTATTTAATGTTAGAATACTTTCATTATTCTAAAGAGAAATCCTATTTTTTTTTTTGTAGGAACTCCCCATTTCCATTGCCTACAAAGCACTAATGCTGCCATAAAAGCAAGGCCTGGTGGCATACATCTGTAATTGTGGCACTCAGGTGGCTGAGACTGGGGATCATCATATGTTTGAGGCTAGCCTTGCAGTTAGTTCAAAGCCAGCCTGAACTATAAAGTGATACCCTGTCTCAAAAAAAAATAATAATAAAAAACTCATCATAAAATGTCTACCACTAGGGTCTGAAGAAAGCTTATTTTGGTCAATTACAGTATGTATTATTTCTCATTACCAAGAGACTTTAAAGACACTTTTCCCCACACTACTAGGAACGAAATCAGGGTCCACACATTGAGCTATATCTCTCCTTCACTATCTACACTGGGGTCTGGCCTCATACTCATTCTATAACCAAGGTTAGCTCTGAACTTATGATTCTTCTGCTTCAGCATCCTGAGTTGCTGGGATTACAGGTTTGCAACACTACATCTGACTTATTTCTAGATGTGATTTGTGTTTTACTAATGACTATTAACACTGAGCTATATATATCCCCATTTGTTCATTCACTGGTTCTAGTGACTGAACCAAGGGCCTTTGCATTAAGCCCTAATCTTTTTTAAAATTTGGAGACAGAGTTTTGTTGAACTGCTACATTGCCTGAGCTGGGAGGAAACGTGATTCTCCTCACTCAGCCTCTCCAAATGCTGAGATTACCACTGTATGCCATCACGCCCGACAATGTACTTAGTGTCCATTTGTGTATCTTTTGTAAGGAACTGTCTAATCTTTTGTCCATTTTTAACTGATTACTGGTCATTTTATTGTCATTTTAAGAGTTCTGTAGATAATCTAAATATAATATAGGAAATATTAATTACAAATATTTTCCTAATTACTCTTAATAAGTTTTCACAAAGAAATAAAACTAATTCTAAGTTTCTTGTGTTACACACAGCCAAGAAGGGATGGGGAAGGGAATGTAAAAAGAATTAAGATGTGTTATGTACATGTACCAACTCCCTAAAATGAATATAATCATTATGTACTACAAACATGCACTAAAAATTAAAAGTATGGACAAAGATATTTTTAGAATTTAAATTAAATGTTAAATATATTTTATATGCGATGTAAGGTTCTCTAAGTGGGATGTGACCTAAGGCGTTTTTCTACAGTACAGTGTATTTGTTAGGCCAGCAATGTAATTCAGTGGCACCACACCAGCCTGGCAAGTGCAAGATCCTGAGTTCAATCCCTGGTACCAGCCCCCCAAAATATTTATTGTTATTTATTTGTAAACACTCTATAATTCAGCATTTAGTATGAAAAAACACCTTAAAACATTTAGTATGAAAATGAAATGATTGGGCCAGAGATTTAGCTCAGTGGTTCCAGCACCTGTCTAGCAAGCACAAGGTCCTAAATTCAATCCCCAGTAACCGTATATAACAATATTAGGCTTGGTGACTCACGCCTATAATCCCAGCACTCAGAAGGCAGAAGCAGGAGGATTGCTGAGTTTGAGGCTTGCCTGGGCTACAATGTGTACACAGGGCCAGTCTGAACTACAAAGCAAGACCCTGTCTCAAAAAAAATAAAATGAAATGACTTGTCCTATAGCCTGTTTAATAAGGTCTGGCCAAATAAGAGTGAGCATAGAAACAAAGCAAGAATGAAGGTGCTTCACCAGAAGGCTTTGTTAACCAAATTAGTGTATTAGGTAGCTTTACTATAACTGATGCCATAGTCTTATAAAATGATCCTTATTTGATTATTAACAATGCCTCCAAAATATGTATCATGTAAGCATACATATAAATAATATGTTCTGTCAGAAAACCAAATATTAAAAAAAATTTACTTACTCTTAACCACTCTACCATATTTTCTTCAATTTCACTATCAGCAGAGATGTCTAATATAAGACGTCGTGTCAAATGAGCTTTGTGATACCTCATAAAAACATCTTTGTTTTGTACATATTTAAGTACCAAGAGCTGCATTAAAACAAAGTTACTTTTAATTCTTATATATTCTCATTCTCTATCAAAATTCAGAAATCTGTATAAGCATATACAAATAGAGGTCTACCAAATCACTCATTCTGAAAATAACTAGAGCAATATAGTATTGAATATAGTACTTCACTACTCAAAAAGTTAGCAAATTTAAGACCATAATCAAATGACCATTAGTCATATAGAAGTACCAGTATTCCAGTTTACATAAAATATGACAATATTTTATACTTGGATCTGCCCCAATTTTCCTTTCAGCATACCTTCTTCACTTATTCTGTGACACAAATTATCTCTCTAGGCCTTTTTGTCTGTATTTGTCTTATCCTACTCTTTTTTTCTTCTCTGTATCCCTACGCTTATATCATTCTATTAACAATCAAAACATAAATAAAAATGCAAAAAACTAACTCTTTATTCTCATTTATCTTTAATTATCTATATGAGCTCCCGCAAAAAGTAGAGTGGAAAAATGCCAGTATCTCATTAAGTATCATTCCAAATCTTTCCATTTTTTGTCCTTTAATAAGAGATAGTTTAATTACCTTAAAAAATCCAGAGGGGGCCAGAGGGTTAGCTCAGTGGTTCCGGCGCCTGCCTCGCAAGCGCAAGGTCCTGAGTTCGATCCCCAGTAACCACATACAATGCTGGGGGTGGAGACTCACGCCCACCAGCAATCAACCAGCAATCAGCACCACATGCCACAGTGCCAGGCATGGTGGTTCACGCCTGTAATCCCAGCACTCGGGAGGCAGAGACAGGAGGATTGCTGAGTTCGAGGCTTGCATGGGCTATATAGTGAGCTCAGAGATAGCCTGAACTACAAAGCAAGACCCGGTCTCAAAAAAAAAAAAAAAAAAAAAAGTCGAGAGGAAGAATTAAATAATATTTAATTTTAGGTAGGTATAGAATAAAGTACCCTTTAAGTAAGTATAGAATAAACAATTTTAGGTAGAAGAATAAATGCCCTATACAGATCATACCCTATATAACTTCAAGAAACAGCTGCTTAAAGACATAGTATCTTTTTTTTTTGAGATACAGTCTTCTTATGTAGTTCAGGCTGATCTTGAACTTACTATGGAGGCTAGGCTGATCTTGAACTTGTGCCTATTTTTCTGCCTCAGCCTCCCAAGTGCTGACATTACATATGCCACCATGTCTGGTAGTATACACATTTTTTATTGATGCTATCATAGTCTTCTAAGTAAAACAGTCAATTTAATTTAAAAGGCTGAATTACAAAAAACATTGCGTACCACTTCTTTAAGCTTTGCTTCAATCTCTTCGGAGGTTAGTTTTTTACTTAATGGTGTTTTTCTCAGCAACATGTCACAGTAATTGGCAAGCAACTCAGGGCACTTTGATTCAGGTTGAGTTTTCAACCCCACTCTAAAAAACAAAAGCAGTTAAAAAATTATTGATACTTATTTGCAATTTCTTTTCTAAAGTCAATTTTTCAGGGCCAGAGATTTAGCTCAGTAGTTCTGGCGGGCACCTGCCTCGCAAGTGCAAGGTCCTGAATTCAATCCCCAGTAACCACATACAACAATAACAGGCATGGTGACTCATGCCCACCACCAATCAGTACCACAAACCACAATGTTGAGTGTGGTGGCTCATCTCTATAAATCTCAGCACTTGGGAAGCAGAGCCAGGAGGACTGCTGAGTTCAAGGCTTGCCTGGGCTACATAGTAAGCTCAGGGCCAGCCTCAACTACAAAATAAGAACCTATCTCTAAATAACTAGCCAGGTGTGGTGAATCATACCTGTAATCCCAGCACTAGGGAGGCAAAAGCAGGAGGATTGCTGAGTTTGAGGCTTTCCTGGGCTACATAGTGAGCTCAGGGCCAGCCTGAACTACAAAGCAAGACCCTGTCTCAAAAAATAAAAATAATAGGGCAGGAGGGTTAGCTCAGTGGTTGCCTGCCTCGCAAGCGCAAGGTCCTGAGTTTGATCCCTGGTAACCACATATAATGCTGGGCGTGGAGACTCACATCCACCAGCAATCAATACCACATACCACATTGCTGGGCATGGTGACTCATGCCTGTAATCCCAGCACTCGGGAGGCAGAGACAGGTGGACTGCTGAGTTGGAGGCTAGCCTGGGCTACATAGTGAGCTCAGAGTCAGCCTGAACTACAAAGCGAGACCCTGTCTATAAATAAATAAATAAATAAATAAATAGTCAATTCTTCAAACACTAATCTCTTAACCACAATAGAATTCTTATATTAAACCTGTGAGTAGAGCAAAATGTCTAGGGTCCACGAGTTGAGGAGGCACTTACTCTTAGGGCCCCAAATATACTCCCTATTCTGAGTGAGAAACCCCTGTGATTCTGCCCCTGAGCTCCTGCTGGCCTGATTCTAATGTTGGCCATGCCAGTAGCCCTTACATGATGCAACTCAGCTGCTAAAATACTTTTTAAAACAATGTAACATAATGGATATTTATAAATTAACATTTAAAACTTCTCATTATTGTTAAATTTGTTACTTTACTCTTGAAATACATCTATAATGAAGTAACACCCATTATCATCCTTTTTTCTCTTTTTTTTTTTGAGACAGGGTCTCACTTTGTAGTTCAGGCTGGCCCTGTGCTCACTATGTAGCCCAGGCAAGCCTGGAACTCAGCAATTCTCCTGTCTCTGCCTCCCAAGTGCTGGGATTACAGGCGTGAGCTGCCAGGCCCAGCAATGTGGTATGTGGTATTGATTGCTGGTGGGCATGAGACACCATGCCCAGCATTGTATGTGGTTACCAGGGATTGAACTCAGGACCTTGCACTTGCAAGGCAGGCGCCGGAACCACTAAGCTAAATCTCTGGCCCTATCAACCATTTTTATAAATTATAAATAAATTCCTTTTTTTTCTTAACATTTTTTGAGACAGGGTCTTGCTTTGTAGTTCAGGCTGGCACTGAACTCATTATGTAGCCCAGGTTAGCCTCGAACTCATGGCAATCCTCCTGCCTCTGCCTCCTGAGTGCCGGTATTACAGGCATGACACACCATGCCTGGCAACAAATTGTTGAACAATGAAATATTTATATCTGTACCTCCCTTTCCTGACAGAATTTACAAACCATAACATATTTTCATGTTTGAAAGCCTTTTATTTATTCTTACCAATAAACACAAAGGGAAAGCCTTTTATTTATTCTTTACTTTTTTTTTTTTTTTTTTTTTGCTTTTGAGACAGGGTCTCGCTTTGTAGTTCAGGCTGGCCATGAGCTCACTATGGTGCCCAGGCAAGCTGCCACGAACTCAGCAATCCTCCTGTCTCTGCCTCCCGAGTGCTGGGATTATAGGCGTGAGCCACCACGCCCAGCAATGTGGTATGCAGTGTTGATAGTTGGTGGGAATGTCTCCACGCCTAGCATTCTATGTGGTTACCGGGGATCGAACTGAGGACCTTGCGCTTGCGAGGCAGGCACCGGAACCACTGAGCTAACCCTCCGGCCCTATTCTTTACTTTTTTAAGCATACCTAAATCAAAATTCAACATTTTAACATATCTTGTGCACATAGAATTCAAGAGTTACTTTCCAAGTATTGAGCCACCCAAATTATTCTAAGTACACAAATTATCGAAACAACATAACTGTATTGTGTGTACATACACATAAGACAGATGCCTATGTAAATTTATGCTAGATGGGTCAACTGTGTGTGTGTGGGGGGGGTAACTGAGGACTACACACAGAAGAACCTGTGCTTACCAGGGAGGTGGTAGCACCACTGAGCTACATCCTGGACCATGAGTCAACTCCTTTATTTAAACATTTTTTTAGTGCTGCTGATCAACCCTGGGGCTGAACCCAGTGAACTTCACCACTACTCTGCACTTACCAACTTTCAGTTAGGTTTACGAAACTGGTTTTCCTCTATTATAAATCCAATTGGGAGTAAGCACTGATTCTATTTCTACATTTTATTTTTGTAAAAATGTTATGTCTCTGGCCTGAAAAATTTTATATAGATAGGGCCAGAGATTTAGCTCTGTGCTTCCGGCACCTGCCTTGCAAGTGCAAGGTCCTGAGTTTGATCCTGGTAACTACATACAATGCTGGACGTGGTGACTCACACCCACCAGCAATCAATACCACATACCACAGTGCCAGGCATGGTGACTCACACCTGTAATCCCAGCACTCAGGAAGCAGAGACTGGAGGATTGCTGAGTTCGAGGCTTGCCTGGGCTATACATACTGAGCTCAGGGCCAGCCTGAATTACAAAGTGAGACCCTGTCTCCAAAAAAAAAAAAATGTATATAGATAAGTAGATGAAACTAGAGTAAGTTTGTACACTGTCAATTTTCTGAGCATCGTCTAAACTGCTTGCTGATGAAAAAAAAAATAAATGCTGGTCTAACAAAAAATCTTAACAATGAAATATTTAGTATTAGCTAACATCAATAATGCTGAAAGCAAATATTTGAAAATATTATTCCTTCACAGGCAAACCTTGGAGACTTTTATAGTTGGAGAAAACACCTCAGAAGAATGATAGGCATGCTTTTCTTTGCAATGTGGGGATGACTATTTATGAAAGACAAGGAAAACTGCAACACTAGCTCCACGTAGGATTCAGTTTTAGAAATGGATGTATACTTTGAAGATGTAGAAATTGATTTCCTTCAGGAAAAGCTCTAGGAAAGTCTTTTCTGTATTCAATATAGACATGACCCAGTAAGTTCATGAAAATCTATCCATCTCTTCCCATCTCTTTGCAGTACCAATGCCCAACTCTTCTAACAGTCCAAAGAAGCCTAATTCAACCTGCTGAGAAGAGAGTTATCAGGCTTGCTGCTATGACAGGAGTATGTCATTTCTCTCCTTTGGTTGTTTTAAAATTTTGTTTTCAGCAGTAGGCTGTTCTACAATGATGCATGTCCAAATGGTTTAATTCAGATTGATCCTACCTGAGCTTCAGAGGTCCCTAAATATATATACTAGCATCTTTCAATAATTTTCAAAACTTTTGGTCTATACTTTTTCAAATGTTAATTATGCCTTCCTTCCCATTTTCTGACTCCAATTTCATATTATACAAATTTCTACCTTGTTTCAGTTAACAATCTCCACCTATTTTCCCCACTAATACAAGTATATTTTTATTACTTATCTTTAATTATTATTGCAGCTGTAATTCCCAAATCACACTACTTACTCATTTAAGGTACACAATCCAACGTTGAAAAGTGTACTGACAGATTGTAGAATCATCATCATAATCAAATTTGAGAATACTCTTATTACATTGAGGAGCAAGCTACCCCCATTAGCAGTTGAAACTCATTCTCCATATAATACCCACATCCTTTTCCCTACTTCAGCAACAATTAGTATTATTTTTTTGTCCCTGTGGATTTGCTGATTCTGACTAGTTTCAATGTTGTCTTCCAATATGTGGTCTTCTGTGACTTCTTTTACTTAGCATAATGTTTTCAGGATTCACCCATGTAATACCATGTATTGGCTGCTAATCACTTTTTTAGATGCATATCTTTCTATTGTGGTAAAACAGATCAACTACTTTAGCCATGGTTAAGTGTATAATTAGTGACATTAACTGTATTTGCAATGTTACGAACATCCCTACATTTAGAACTTTTCTATTATCCCAAACAGAAACTATGTATCCATTAAAAGATAACTTCCCTCTCTCCTTCCACAAATCGTAGATGACTTTTATTTTACTTTTTGTCTGAGAATATCAGAAACTACTCAGTGCAGTACTAAAGCAAAGCATCAGTTAAATAAATTATATAACACTGATCATGCTACTATAAATAAGGCTATGAAAAAAATCACAGCTACCATCACAATGGTCAAAGACTGAGAAAGCATGAGTCCTTTAAAATCAGAAAGCAGCAATACACAAATTTACTACTGCCACTCATAACTATAATAAGAGCAATTAGACAAGAAAAAGAAGTAACACAGTCATATAAGAAAGGAAGTATCTGTTGTCAGACATCAAGACTTTTGACACAGAAAACCCAAAAGAATTCAGAGAAAGCCTCTAGACCTAATAAATGAATTTAGGAAAATGGCAGGGTACAAGATCATATAAAAACCTTTTTTTCCCTGAGTTTAATCCCCAGTACCGCAAAACAAACAAACAAACAAAAATCCTTTTCTTTCTTTTTTTTTTAAAGACAGGGTCTCATTTTGTAGTGCAGACTGGCCCTGAGCTCACTGTATAGCCCAGGCAAACCTTGACTCAGCAATCCTTCTGCCTCTGCCTCTCAAATGCTGGGATTATAGGTGTAAACCACCACACCCTGCATTGAGGTATGTGGTGCTGATTGCTCATAGGTGTGAGTCACCATGACCAGAGTTGTGGTAAGTGGTTACAGGGGATCAAATCAAGGACCTTGCACTTGCCAGGCAGGTGCTGGAACCACTGAGCTAAATCTCCGGCTCCTGAATACAGAATTTTTACAACTCAAAAACAAAAAGATAATGAAGCCAACTTAAAAATAGGCAAAAAGCAGGCTGGGAATGGTTGTACACATCCGCTACAGCAACATGTGGGAAGCTGAGGCAGGAGGATCACAAGTTTGAGACCAGTCTGAGCAGTATGACACAAAGGAATCTTTCTTGAAAATAAAATAAAAATACTGTCAGCCTCAGCCTGTGCTCAAGATCAAGTGTCATAAATGTAAAGATGTGTATTTTTATAAAATGGAGTATTATTCTGCCATAAAGAATGACAAGATGGATTCATTTATGTGCAAATGGAGACACCTGGAGGATACAATAATTGAAATAAATAGATCACAGATAGGCAAATACCAGATCTTCTCTTTGATATGAGCACCTGTAGATGCAAATGAGCTCTAGAAAGTATGACAGTTTTTGTAGAATAGGAAATTTGGTGTGGGAATGTAATGAGGGGAAGGAATAAATATGATTCGGAAAGAAAATAAAAGAGCATGTATATAGGGGGTGGGGAGGTGTGGGTGGGTAAGGATATGGGTAAAAATGAGAATTAACTTGTGTCATATACTGATGCAAATTCCCCCAATGTTATATGTGATTGTGAGATGTATATAAATTGTACCAACAAAGAATTCAATTAAAAAAAAGAGTATCATAAATGTGCCACCTAAGTATGGACTGACTAGGGCCAGAGACTTAGCTTAATGGTTCCAGCACCTGCCTAGCAAGCACAAGGTCCCTTGTTCGATTCCCAGTAACCACATACAACAATGCCGGGTGTGGTGACTCACACCCACTAGCAATCAGTACCACATACCACAGTGCCAAGGGTGGTGGCTCAGGCCTGTAATCCCAGCTCTAGGAAGGCAGAGGCAGGAGGACTGCTGAGTTCAAGGCTTGCCTTGGCTACATGGTGAGCTCAGAGCCAGCCTGAACTAAAAAGTGAGACCCTGTCTCAAAAAAAAGTATAGACTGAAAAACAAGAACTAGTAAAAAAAAGTACATGAACTAGTAAAAAAAAGTACATGCACATTCGTGTTTATAAATAACACTATCCAGAGAGATAGAATGCAAATAAATTGGTGGTTGAGGGGATGGAAGAAACTACTTAATGAGACAGGACTTTACAGTTTTTACATTCAAAAGTGTGTTTCTATGTGTACTCATATATATCTTTTATTTTGTTTGTTCTTTTCAGACATAGTCTCATTATGTACTTCAAATTGCCCTTGAACTTAGTAGGTAAGTATGTCTCAAACTCACGGCATTCCTTCTACCTCAGCCTCCCAAGGGCTAGGATTACAGGTATGTGCAAAAATATTTTGGAACTAAAATAGAGTTGCTGATTGAACAATATTATGAATGTACAAAATAACACTGAATTGTTCACTTCAAATTTTTTTTTTTTTTTTGAGACAGGGTCTTGCTTTGTAGTTCAGGCTGGCTCTGAGCTCACTATGTAGCCCAGGCAAGCCTCAAACTCAGCAATCCTCCTGCCTCTGCCTCCCGAGTGCTGGGATTACAGGTGTGAGCCACCACGCCTGGCACTGTGGTATACGGTATTGATTGCCAGTGGGCATGAGTCTCCACGCCCAGCATTGTATGTGGTTTCCAGGGATCGAACTCAGGACCTTGCGCTTGCGAGGCAGGTGCAGGAACCACTGAGCTAACCCTCCGGCCCTCACTTCAAAATTTTAAATGATCAGTTTTATATTGTTTGAAGTCATTTCAATAAATTAAGAAAAACAAAAAGGAAGAGGTTCAACTTGAGAACAAGCAGAATACCTGCATTAAATCAACCTTTTAGAAAAATATTATAAGCTCAAGAAAAATATTTTTTAAGAATGAAAAACTCTGGGCCGGAGGGTGCCGGTACCACAGTGCCGGGCGTGGTGGCTCACGCCTGTAATCCCAGCACTCGGGAGGCAGAGACAGGAGGATTGTTGAGTTCGAGGCTTGCCTGGGCTCCATAGTGAGCTCAGGGCCAGCCTGAACTACAAAGCGAGACCCTGTCTCAAAAAAAAAAAAAAAAAAGAATGAAAAACTTCTAGAAAGGAAAGCAACCAGAAACAGGCAAATCTTAGAAGAGATTACACTTTAAAGAAAGTAATGGTACTGGGTAAATTTCCAAAAGGTAGACTTCTTCCAGCACCACTTTCAGGGCAGATAAAATTCAAATTGGAATCTATATCTTTCTAGCTGAACAATCAGGAAAGAGTTCAGACAACATCCAAAAAAACCATTCTCTGCAAAATAGTTAAATATCCAGGATAAAATGTAATAACACCAAACATAGAAACAAACATGAAAATGTTGCTTACATCCAAGAGGAAATGGATTCAATCCCTAGTATCTCTCACGCTCCTCCCCCACACACACCAAAAATAAAAAAAATAAAAAAATTTACATACAAAAGTGCACATTGGATGATTCCATCTATATGAAGTACTGGTTCAGGGAAAGTAATCTATGTTAAAATAATTAGAATAACAGTTCCTCTGCAAGAGCTGAGGAGGCACTTCCTGGGAACAGGAATGAGGCAACACTCTAAGATGATGGAGATGCTATTTATTTTAACAGGAGTGGAGACATTCCTCAAACTCAACTCAATTATATAATTAAAATATATGCAAGGGCTGGGGTATAGCTCAGTGGAGCTGTGCCTGCCTGGCAAGCTAAAGTGTAGAGTTCAATCCCCAATACCAGAATAATAACAACCAAACATCTGTGCAAATGGCAATGTAATTTTTTTTTTTTTTTGAGACAGGGTCTTGCTTTGTAGTCCAGGCTAGCTCTGAGCTCACTATGTAGCCTAGGCAAGCTTCGAACTCAGCAATCCTGCTGCCTCTGCCTCCCGAGTGCTAGGATGACAGGCGTGAGTCACCACGCCCGGCACTGTGGTATGTGGTATTGATTGTTGGTGGGCGTGAGTCTCCACACCCAGCATTCTATGTGGTTACTGGGGATCGAACTCAGGACCTTGCGCTTGCAAGGCAGGCACTGGAACCACTGAGCTAACCCTCCGGCCCATGGCAATGTAATTTTAACTCAATATAAACAAACTACACATTCAATTAATGAGTATATGCCAAGGTGTTTAAAGAACAAAGATCACTGATATCTGCCATTTTAGTAATGCTTTTAAGAAATTACCTATTGGAAGTACACAGGAGATACAAATTTGATAAAGCAATTAATATCACCAAGTAGGGTTAGATTTTTCCATATATTCATAATTTGTAAAAACATGGGTTATCCTCTTTCTACAATATATCAAGTACAATACTGTATTATCCAATGTCTATATCACTCAAATAATTTAAACAGTTTAAATAAAGATGGAAATATTAGAATAACAGAAAAATCTGCTTATTTTTTCTTCTCTTTTTTTGGTGGTATTGGGATTGCTAAACCAGGGCTAACCAGGAATAGTGGTGAATGCCTGTAATCCAAGCATTCAGGAGCCTGAGGCAGGAGGATCACCACAAGTTCGAGGCCAGCCTGCGATACAAAAATGAATTCACAAACAGCCTGAACTATATAGTGAGAATCCGCCTCACAAAACAAAACAAAAACAGGGCCTTTGCACTGACCTACATGCTCAATTCATTTTTATTTTGAGACAAAATCTTGATAAATTGCTAAATTGCCGAGGCTGGACTTGAAATTGGGATTTTTCTGCCTCAGCTTCCCAGAATGTTAGGATTCCAGGCATGTGCCACCATGTCCAGGTTTCTTTATTTTCTTAAAAAATGTTACTTTTAAAATATTTTAGCATTACATATAAATATTCTTCAAGACAGTAACCTTAGCTAGATATTAGAAGAAAAGATTCTTTCCAATTAATCTTTACTGTTACTTAGTACTACTATGAAAGTACTGTCACCAGCTTACTTTTATTATTATTTCATAAATTTCAATTCTCAGATTGTGAATAAGCAAATTCAACTTGCATGCAGCTGTGCTAGTGTTCAAACCAGAGCTATGCATTCATTCTTTTTTAAGTTTTTTTGAGATAGGGTCTTACTTTGTAGTTCAGGTAGGTTTGAACTCACTATGTAGTCTAGGCTAGCCTTGAACTTGTGGCAATCCTCCTGCTTCTGCCTCCCGAGTGCTGGGATTATAGGCATGAGCCACCACACCCAGCCTAATATACTCATTTTAAAAACTAATAATTTACATTAAAATTCATTTTTATTATCATGTAAATGGAGTCATTTTTCTATGTCTTCACATGTAAAGTACCCTTAGGGACTCATAAGGAAAAAAATCAAGTAATTAAAACAAAAAGTTTTCCAGTTTCAGGAAACAAAGTTGATTTTTCATGACATAAAAGGAGATTAGTGAAAAATTATATACCAAAGAGTTTCAACAGTAAAGGGCAGGAAGAGTCCTAAGAATAAAAACAGCAAAAACAAACCTAACAGGAAAACAGGGTACCTTACAGATCAAAGAACAAGCAATACAGCTGAAACAATTTAAGTATTTTTTTTAAATATGCTTTTAAAAAAGCTTACCCTTTCTGCTTCAAAGGTAATTCAAGTTTAAATATGGTAGCATCATTAACAACGGCTTTATATGCCTGCAAAAAATAAAAACAAAATGTTTCTGTTTGAAACCGAATATGAGCATTATTCAAAGTATTTAAAATATATATGTAAATCTTATACTTTCAAAAGAGTGTAAAAAAAATACATTGGGTATTTTGTTGTTCTGGAGCACTGGAGGCAAAAGCCATGGCCTGCAGGTGCCAAATATGCACTCTACCACTAAACAACATCCCTAGCCCAGTCTATATGTTTAATGATATACTGGTCATGATAAAATATGTTTTTAAAGACTTTACCATGCTCTTTGTCATATTACAACTATCAATATTCTCAAGTGGATGTTGCCTGACAACCTCAACCCTGTCATCTCTATCTGAATCCCTATAGCATTCTTCATACTCAGTGTATAGTTCTCCTAGCCAATTTTATTTTTGGGGGGGTATAAAGGGTCTCACCATGTAGCCCAGATGCACCTCAAACTTGCAGCAATCCTCCTGTCTCAGTCTTCTGAGTCCTGGGATTTCAGGTATGTGATGTGCTACCATGCAGTTCCTAGGACCATGTCCCTTCTCCTCAAGCCTCCTCACTTTCCTCCAATGCCTTTCTCTTTCACTGAGAAAACTGATGTAATCAGAATTCTCTTTTGTTACTCCTACATTGATTTTCCCTCTCCATCACATCTGTAGCCTCAGCATAAAAAGCATACTGTTATTTTTTCACATTTTAAAGCTTGTCTCTTGGCTGTCCAACCTTCATTTAATGTTCCATTTCTTTCCATTCTTTAAAGCTAAATTCCTAGATAATTATCTAACTTGTCATCTTCAAATTATCTCCTACACCTTTTCTTTTTTCCTTCAACTTTTTAAGGCTTTCTTTTTTTTTTTTTTTAAATAAAGTCTTTCTTCATAGTCTGGGCCATCTTTAAACTTGCAGCAAGCTTCCTGCCTCAGCCTCCCAAGGGCTGGGCTTAGAAGCATGTACTATCTAGCTCAATTTTTTTTTCTTTTTATTAGTATCACTTCTAGTTAGCTTTTGACTGATCCACTCAACTATACATGTAAAAGTTACTCAAAACCTCCATGTTGGTGAATATAATGGCTAACTCCCATTTCACTCTCTGCATCAGTAATATTCTAAAACCTTTTTTGCACTTAGTTTTAGCACACCATACTCTCCTAGTCATTAGCCATTCTCTCTTCCCCAAAGATGGTTCTGCACTTTTCTAACAATTGAATATTACAATTCTAGGTCATTCCTCAGATCTCTGCTCTTTTCCATCCAAGTTATTTCTTCAATGATTATAGACACTATCAGTGCTATATAAAGTGTTTAAATGCAGAATATCATGCATAGTGCAATAGTATATTTTTCCAGCTTCCTTGTTGGCCTTGAACTAGACTCAATATTTCCATGTGTATGTTTAATACACATTTGAATGTTAATCTGTTCAAAACTGAGTTTCTGATTTCCCTGCACCCATCTCAACTTGCTTCAACCACAGAATTAGCCATCATTCTACAGATAACCTTCCATATGGTCAGAACCATTGAGTTTCACCCCTGAATGATCTCTATCAAGTTCTACATGATTCATTAGCAAACCCAGAACCATATATTGTCAAAAAGGAAATGAAATCACTACCTTGCAAAGATACTTGATCTCCATGTATTCTGTAGCCCTATTCACAATAGCCAAGAGATAAAAACAACCAATCTAAGTGTCTGCTGACAGATGAATAGAAAACTTATACAAATATATATAATGGAGTATCACTCAGCCCTAAAAAAGATACCTCACCATTTACAACAATATGAGTCAAAGAACCTAGAGAACATTATGTTAACTCCTCGCTATGGCTTGTCTCTAGATGTGTCCCCAAAGCTCAAGTGGTCATATGTGAGGTTTTCTCAGAGGTCCCTGTATCTAGAATGTGATGTTGGCACTGACTCATAGTGCAACAAATACTAGGCTCAAGGGCACCAGGATTAAGAGTGTGAGTGCTACCAGCCCTTAGTAGTCCAGATAAGATAAAAGAAGCAGAAAGACACTGTTAAAGTCTAAGATAGTCCTCTCAAAGGGACCCTGTGAAAGGACTTAGGAGGGAAGAATTAAACTGTTCAGGATAAACTGTGAAGGGAGACAGGTGACAAGGAAGTTCCAGGTAAGTACAGTGGAAACTGGATCTTAAGTATAAGCAGGAACTCGCCAGGCGTGGTGGCTCACGACTGTAATCCCAGCACTCGGGAGGCAGAGACAGGAGGATTGCTGAGTTCGAGGCTTGCCTGGGCTACATAGTGAGCTCAAAGCCAGCCCGAACTACAAAGCGAGACCCTGTCTCAAAAAAAAAAAAAGAATAAGCAGGAACTCAATAATCAGTAATATTAAAAAACAGAAGAATATTACTGGGAAAAATGAACAACTTTTTAGCTAAATTCTAGTTCATAAAGACAAGCAATGCCTAAAAATACATATGCCAAACCAAATATAATAAATACCATTGCTGTTCACTGAAGCAAAATTGGAGTTGCTTGGTTTTCAGTTTGCAATTTCATAGCACAATGATGCAAACTGCTTAAAAGTAAATTATAAGAGTAATACTTGTAATACAAAATGTTAATACATAAAAACATACCTTGTCTCGTGCAGTAAGAAACCGTGGATCATCCTGAAAAGCTTCTTTGACGAGTTTACTAAATCTATTAAATAATGTAAGTAACTGCTCAACATATTTCTCAGAGTCCTGGAAAGAAAATGTTTTACATTTAATTGAGTTTTTAAAAGGAAAATAATAACAGAAGAATATAATTTTAATATAAGCTACAGTTGTAAAATTAAAGAAATTTTTTCTTAAAGAATAAAATTAAAAGGTATTCCCATATTACTTTTTAGCCATTTCAATCTCTAACCCTACATTTTAAAAAGTGATATATAACAATTAAAAACATTTTATATGAAATTGGCTAGATTTAAGGTTAAAAAAAGTGATATGCATGTTTCAGCACTACTGACAGAGACGTACAGTGGTAATAGTTTCAGCAGCTGCCACCATGTCTGCTAGGCCGGCGCTTATGATGTGTTCTTCCAAGTCTTTCAGCATCGGCTCTATCCCATTAGGAACTTTGTCCATCAATGAAAACATTAAATGTAACTCTGAAAAAGCAGGACACATTCACGCAATTATCACTGAATTCTCTCTCATTTATATCATGAGCCAACTATGGAAAAACATTTATGCTTATAGTATGCTGTGAATACAATGAGCTTAAAAGTTATTATAGTAAATAGGGCTTCCTGATCTATCTTCTAAATTTGACAAAAATAACTTTTGAAAAAAATCTACTTAAAAGTGATCACAACTATAAAACCCAATTTCATTTGATCTCTAATGAGATGAAATGTTTTCTATTCTGAAAAGTACAACCCAGCTGTATGTGATGTATACCCACAGTCCCAGTTAATCAGATGGCTGCTGTAGGAAGATTACTTAAGGTCAGGAGTTCAAGACTAGCCTGGGGAACATAGCAAGATTCTCATGTCAAAAGCGAATGAATGAATGAATGAATGAATGAGTGAAACAAAATGGTGCTAAATATAAATCTATATTCATAAAGAATTTTTGAGCTAGGCCTACTAACACATGTAATCCCTCCCAGGAATGTTGAGACAGCATTTTCAATTTGAGACCAGCCTGGGCAACTAACAACTTGGCAAGACCTCATTTCAAAATAAAAAATTTTAAATGGCTGGCAATTAGCTCAGTGTGAATGCCCTGCTTTCAATGCTGAGTTTAAAAAAAATTCTTTGTGTAGAGTGCCCAACATGGGTCGGACATAATTCTACCTTAATTACTATATAAATTTCAAACATTTTCCTTGGAACTCTAGCAGTCAGGAGGTTGAGGCAGGAGAAATATGAATTTGAGGCCAGCCTGGGCTACACAGCAAAATTCTATCTCAAAAAAATAAATAAATAAAATAAACAAATAAAATAAAATTTCAAATATTTCATTTACACCAACAAGCAGCTTGCTTTTCTTTCACTACAGTGTTACCCTAATACACATATGTGTAAAAGAATGACCTATAGGGCTAGGGATTTAGCTCAGTGGTTCCAGTGCCTGCTTTGCAACTAAAAGGTCCTAAATTTAATTACTGGTATGGCAAAAAAAAATAAATAAAATAAATAAATAAAGTCTAAGAAGAATGACCTAACAGCAATTTTTTTTTTTTTTTTTTTGAGACAGGTTCTCGCTTTGTAGTTCAGGCTGGCCCTGAGCTCACTATGTAGCCCAGGCAAGTCACTGCAAACTCAGTAATCCTCCTGTCTCTGCCTCCCAGGTGCTGGGATTACAGGTGTGAGCCACCACGCCCGGCACTGTGGTATGTGGTATTGATTGCTGGTAGGCATGAGTCACCACATCCGGCATTCTACATGGTTACAGGATCGAACTCAGGACCTTGCACTTGTGAGGCAGGCGCCAGAACCACTGAGCTAAATCTCCAGCCCTAACAGCAATTTATTAAATGACTTGCTTCAAGGATACTCTTTTTTCTTTTGAGACAGGGTCTTGCTTTGCAGTTCAGGCTGACCCTGAGCTCCCAATATAGGCCAAGGTGGTGTCAAACTCGCAGCAATCCTCCTGCTTCTCCCTCCCAAGTGCTTGGATTATAGGCCTGAGCCACCATGCCAAGCACTGTGTGGTGCTGATTGCTGAGATTAAAATGTGAGCCACCACACCCAGCATTGTGGTATGTGGTACTGGGGATCGAACTCAGGACCTTGCGCTTGCAAGGCAGATGCCAGAACCACTGAGCTAAATAAATCCCTAGCCCTCAAAGATACTTTCTTGAAAGAAATTTAATGTTTTCATGTGATATTTTACTTACTTTCAGTTTCATTTCGCTTGATCATGCCTTGGCATTCTGCTAAGATAGTCTCTTTAAATGACGTCACCAAGGCATTCACACAGCATTCCATGAGCTGAAATACATAAAAAATTGGTCAAGACTGCTTTAAGCTTTATAGCACAAATTTATTCTAACTCACAGAATAAAACTAAAATTTTCCACAGACAAAATTAAGTGTATTGAAAGTAGACTTCACTTACCTTGACTACAGGATAAATGGGCATTTTATACTGGTTTACCAAAGTTTATTTCACTCTAAAGAAAAAGCTACAGAACAGGTTTTCTTCAAAATTTTAAGTCTCCCAAGGAGAAAACTAAACACTAAAACCAAATGAAAATAATCCAAACTGATTAATTCTTCCTATCTAGAGAGAGCTGATATTGGTATTAAATTCTAGAATTCTAAAAGTATGAATATATTCATTCAAGAAACCCTTAGTGGATGCCTACAATCAGTGGGTTCCAAGAATAAGATATAAGCTCTGTTTTGAAAGAGATCATTATATAATTGAGGATATGCAGGAGAAGTCCTAACTATTGATCTACAACATGGTATCTAATTGAGTCTTCAAAATAAACACCAACTCCTAAAACAGAGTATTTTAGAACAATAAGAAGGGGTAGGCAACAAGAAAAAGGTAGTGGAAGAGAAAGTTATAATCTGATTATGAAGTTTTGGGATTTTATTATATAGAAAGCAAAAGCAGCAGCAAGGATGTTTTAAACAGAGGACAAAAGTAATGAGACTCACTTCTTTTTCTTAAAGTGCTATTAAAAATCAGTGTAATGGGGGACTGAGATTTAGCTCAGTGGTTCTGGTGCCTGCCTAGCAAGCACAAGGTCCCTGATTTGCTCCCTGGTAGCTACATAAAACAATGCCGAGTGTGGTGGCTCACGCCTGTAATCCCAGCACTGGGGAGATGGAGGCAGGAGGACTGCTGAGTTTGAGGCTTATCTGGGCTACATAGTGAGCTCAGAGCCAGCCTGAACTACAAAGTGAGGCACTCTCTTAAAAAAAAAAAAAGTTAGTGTAATGGTAGTCTAAGGTACAAGGTATAGAGTGGGTAGTGTGGAGACTGGTAAAACAGACTGTTGAAATACTTCGAGTAGGCTGCCAATGGTCTAGTGACCTACAAGGCGATCCTTCCTCTAAATGAGGAAGATTTCTACACCATCCTTATCTCAATGTTACACAATTATTTTCTCCTACAAGGACCAAATAAAACAGATTGAAGACTGAAGCAAAATATACTAAAACTGATACATATGTGAAAAAAATCTATCTTCATTATGGGAAGCAATTGTTTTAAAAATTCTTTGTTAAAGAGTCCTCTTGGGCCGGAGGGTTAGCTCAGTGGTTCCAGTGCCTGCCTCCCAAGTGCAAGGTCCTGAGTTCTATCCCCGGTGACCACATACAGTGCTGGGTGTGGAGACTCACACCCACCAACAATCAGTACCACATACCACAGTGCCGGGCTTGGTGGCTCATGCCTGTAATCCCAGCACTCAGGAGGCAGAGACAGGAGGATCGCTTAGTTCAAGGCTCGCCTGGGCTACATAGTGAGCTCAGGGTCAGCCTGAACTACAAAGCGAGACTTTGTCTTAAAAAAAAAAAAAAAAGAGTCCTCTTGATAAATATTAATAATTCTTGAATTTAAATTTAAATAAGAGATTCATTAGTTTTTCTACTTTAAGTACTCTAAAATTTCCTAAAAATAAAAATTTCCTTAAAGAAGTTTTTTTCCAAGTTCCTACTGAAGAATTATGAGAACAATTTCATTTTTGTTCTATGAAAAGATTCATAAAGTGGTTGAGAAATTCTTGCCTTGTGAGGTGGGAAGCTCTATCCCAGGTACTGAATAATCTCACTTTATGCCACTGTGGAGTACACAAAACTGACCCTCCTTCCGTTAGCATGGAAGCCAGGCTGAGAACTGGTAAATCTAACTACATATGACTAATAGAAAACAAAGAGAAAGTACAGTAATAACTTTCAATAAACACGTAATGTGTACAACATGATAAATGCTATACACATACGTAGCAATGACTATATTCTCAGAACATGAATTCATTGTTTTATGGAATAGAGAAGTATAAAATATGGTTCATATCCTATATGATCCACAAATGAGCTGGGAACATGTAATTATACACCTAAAAATGTGTTTCATCTATACAGAAGTATACAAAAAAAGGTTCAATTAACTAATAAGCAAAAAAAAAAAAAACAGGAAGAAATGCAGCATCACTACACTAAAAAACTTCACAAGGATACACTATGCTCTGTCCACATCTACATTACCATGACCTCACCAATACATAATGCTTCATAAATAACACCACAAGCAATCTATAATTTCCTACTAAACTAGTTTGAAAACAATAGGTACTGTGAAGATTCAAGCAAGGGAAAACTGATGAGTGCTGGAAAATAGAGGCTACTGAATTGGAAGTGAGATTATGGGGTTCAGGATTTAGCTCAATAGCGCTAAGGTCTTAAAGCATAAGGTCTTAAATTTAATCTCTGGTACTGAAACAAACAAAAAACAAAAAAGAAGTGGGATTATAAGGTACTTGTAAGAATTTGGTTAGGTAAAGAAAAACACTACTAACATGAATCCAAGAAAAAATGAATAGGACAGATGTAGTAGCACAAATCCGTAATCCCAGCACTTGGGAGGCTGAGGCAAGAGGATCACTGTTTGAGGCTAGCCTGAACTACCCAGAGAAAACCTGATTAAAATACAAAACAAAACAAAACAAAACAACAAAAAAAACAAGGTGTGGTGGCTCATGCCTCTAATTCCAGCACTTGGGAGGCAGAGATAGGAGGATTACTTTGAGTTCAAGGCTAGACTAGTCTACAAAGTGCCTAGGAAGCACAAGGTCCCTGGTTGATTCTAATCCCTGGTAACCACGTACAACAATAGCGGGCATGGTAACTCACAGGAGCATGGTGACTCACGCCCACCAGCAATCAGTATCACATACCACAATGCTAGGCATGATGGCTCATGCCTGTCATCCCAGCACTCGGGAGGTAGAGGCAGGAGGATTGCTAAATTCGAAGCTTGCCTGGGCTACATACTAATCTCAGGGCCAGTTTGAATTACAAAGCAAGACCTTGTCTCAAAAAATGAAAAGCTATTGCTGGGCAGTATTCTATTAGAAAAATAGGTTAGGACAAATCCTGAAAGGTCTTAAAAATCAGAAATATGAAATAATGATACATCAGTCTCATGCTCTCTCTCTCTCTCTCTCTCTCTCTCTCTCTCTCCCTCCTTCCCAGTACTGGGGAACCATCCCTAGGTATTTACGCATGCTAAGAAAGTGCTCTGTCACTGAGCTGTTGTAACAGTTTCTCTACTTAATTTTCCAGGCTGGCTTTGAACTAGTGATCCTCCTGCCCTAACCTCCCAAACAGCTGAGATTAAGAGGCTGATACTATTATTAGGGTACATTAATTATACAGAATGGATTTCACTATCATTTTCACATAGACATATAATATACTCTGGTTTTCAAAGAAGTATGCAATTAAAATATTTATGCAAAATTAGCCTACACAGAACAGAAATACAAATAGTCAATAAGAATATATACATTGGGGCCGGAGGGTTAGCTCAGTGGTTCCAGCGCCTGCCTCGCAAGCATAAGGACCTGAGTTCGATCCCCGGTTACCACATATAACGCTGGGCGTGGTGGCTCACGCCTGTAATCCCAGCACTCGGGAGGCAGAGATGGGAGGATTGCTGAGTTTGCGGCGGCTTGCCTGGGCACCATAGTGAGCTCAGGGCCAGCCTGAACTACAAAGCAAGACCCTGTCTCCAAAAAGCAAAAAAAAAAAAAAAAAAAAGAATATATACATCTAGCCAGGCATGGTGGCTCATGCCTGTAATCTAGCACTTGGGAGGCAGAGACAGGAGGAACACCATGAGTTTGAGGCTAGCCTTGGCTACAAATGAGTTCAGAGTCAACCTGAGCGACAAAGCAAGACCATGTCCAAAAAAAAAACAAAAACACCGAGTTCAATCCCCAGTACCACCAAAAAAAAAACCCCAAAAAACAAAACAAAGAATATACACATCCTCATTAATAATTTTTATTTACTTTTAATTTTTTAAATTCATTTTGTAAGATTAAAAATTGAACCAGGGCTTCCACATTGAACTGAACTTATCCCCAGTTCTCTTTTTCTCTGAGGTAAGATCTTGCTAAATTCCTAAATTTCCAGGCTGGGCTCAATAATCCACCTTTGTCATTTTGGGATCACAGGGCTGCATCACCAAGCCTGGCTCAATAGTAATTTTTAAATGCACATAAAATCTTTTAAAATGTATGATACTGAGATATCAGCAAAAATGACCAACAAAATCTAGATTAGCAAAGATATAGATAAACAGGTGGTCAGGTGGGAATAAGAATTACAACATTTCTTGCATTTTTTTTTTTTTTTTTGAGACAGGGTCTCGCTTTGTAGTTCAGGCTGGCCCTGAGCTCACTATGGAGCCCAGACAAGCCTCGAACTCAGCAATCCTCCTGTCTCTGCCTCCCGAGTGCTGGGATTACAGGCGTGAGCCACCACGCCCGGCAAGAATTACAACATTTCTTGAAGTTTTGATATTATGTAATGACTTGTCAATCATTTATACCTTTCGCTTCAGCAATCTCATTTCCACGAGAGGCCATTCCAAAAAAATGCCAAGCAAGAGTAAAGAAAGATGCATGCCAATACATGAAGAGTTTAAAAAGAAGCAGGCATATATGGGGAGCAATATATAAAAAATACAAACTATATGGGCCGGAGGGTTAGCTCAGTGGTTCTGGCACCTGCCTTGCAAGCGCAAGGTCCTGAGTTTGATCCCTAGTAACCACATAAAATGCTGGGTGTAGAGACTCACACCCACCAGCAATCAATACCACATACCACAGTGCAGGGCATGGTGGCTCACGCCTGTCATCCCAGCACTCGGGAGGCAGAGACAGGAGGATTGCTGAGTTTGAGGCTTGCCCGGGCTACACAGTGAGCTCAGAGCCAGCCTGAACTACAAAGCGAGACCCTGTCGCAAAAAAAAAAAAAAAAAAAAACTATAAACGATGCAAATGG
Source organism: Thryonomys swinderianus (assembly GCA_004025085.1). Lineage (NCBI taxonomy): Eukaryota > Metazoa > Chordata > Mammalia > Rodentia > Thryonomyidae > Thryonomys > Thryonomys swinderianus. Next base: position 74,447 of record PVIC010002406.1, read on the forward strand.
TCATCTAAAGACCAGTTAGAGCTGGAGGTGATGGCATGTGCCTGTAATCCCAGTACCGTAATGCCAGCCTGAACTATACAGCAGGAGTGTCTCAAAAACAAACAAACGGGCCGGGTGAGCTGGCTCACACCTGTCATCCCAGCACTCGGGAGGCAGAGGCAGGAGGATAGCTGAGTTCCAGGCTTGCCTGGGCTACATAGTGAGCTCAGGACCAGCCTGAGCTACAAAGCAAGACCCTGTCTCAAAAAAAGTGTGTGTGGATCAAGGGGCTAGATATAGTACAGTATAGATGTTATAATGTAAAATTATGTGGAGTAAAAGGGTGCAATGTCATAAATTTCTTTTAAAATGCACAGAAAGGAAAGAAAGGAAGCAATTAGGGAAGAAAGGAAAAGGATAGACCAAACCAGCATGACAAAATGACAACAGTTGTTGGATGTGGAGGCCTGGCATAGTGAGATTCACTATACTATTTTCTCTATTGTGTAATCATTTAAAATGGTTCACAATAAAGCTTAAAATAATAAGGATAATTATGATGTAAATCCCTGTACACTGAAAAAAACTTCAGAGAACTATTTTATCTAGGCAAAAAGGAGATGGCTAGATAAAGTGCTCTCTTTGTCAAATGACTTGTCCAAATAATAGTGTCAGTTCCTTGAGGCTGGAGATTACATTAATCCTCTTTGGTATTTCATCCCTAGCATTTACCAAAGTACTACATACACATTTGATCCTAAATATATACTTGCTATTGAAAAATACATCTTGAATGGAAAGGATAGTAATAAACCATCTCTCTCACCTTGTATTCCCTTTCTGTCTCCTTTTGCTAGCTTCCATGAAGAAAAAAACTTTTGCCATATGCCATCAACTCCTGCATTTGTTTGCCTGAGATGAGCACAACTTCTAAATCCATAGCAATCTCTCCCCAGAGGTCTGCAAGGTGAAACACTGTATCAATGTGCTTGATGTTTTACCCTTTGCTATAGCAAGACTATAAACTCATCAAAAACAAGCCTGCCATAAAACACAGCAGGCACTTAGTAGTACTTCTTAAATAAATGAATTCACAGCTCTGTGAAGATGAAAAGATAGACCATGTGACATAACATTCTTCTTTTAATGATATTCAATTTGCACAATTAATTTTACTTCACTGGAATTTAGTAAAAAGTAACAAGAACAGTTGTGATTAACATTAGTTATACAAGTATGTTTAAATAATAATGTGCTTTACCTCAGCTATCTAATGGAGCTAAAAATTATCTTAGGTTTCTCTATTTTAAGACTCTACCATCACCAGGCCCTTAACCATACAAAGATATCTACATATATTCAAGAATTACTTAAAAAAAAAAAAAGAATTACTTTAGTCTATGTGTGGCAGGCTACTCACAAAATTAATTTTTCTTGGTCTATTTTGGTTATGATTCTTTTTCTATCACTACAATTGGTGGTTCTTGCTTCATTCCTAAACTATTTATACAAGTAACCCTTAATATAGAGCAATAAAGTCTGACTCTTCATTACTTTTTTAGGTACCACCTTTATCATATCAAAATGCTGAAGATTAACGAACATTTTTTTTTTTTTTGAGACAGGGTCTTGCTTTGTAGTTCAGGCTGGCCTTGAGCTCACTATGTAGTCCAGGCAAGCCTTGAACTCAGCAATCCTCCTGAGTGCTGCGATTACAGGTGTGAGCCACCACGCCCGGCCAAGGAACATTTTACTTTAATAATATATGTATCTCATGACCTAGTTGCTTATCCAGAATTTTAAACTCAGTTTTGCATAGACATTAAAATGGCTTAAGACTGGTAAGCAATTTTCTCCAAATCAAAGCCTAACAGTAAAAACTATTATGGTAGGTATGTGCTAAGTATTTTCTATTTCCTGAATTCTGAAAACACAAATGAATATTATTCTACTCTATAGTTATGGAAATAGGAACAAAACAGCTGAGTAACTTGTCAAAGTGGGAAAAATTACAAAATAACAGTGGAAGTCAAAGCACATGTGCTCCCACTATTCATTACAATGCCCCCTATTAGCGTCCTGGTCATTCTGAAGCTACCAAGACTGGTACTACCTTCACTTCTTTGTTATTCTCCTGTACAAACAATCCATGTTGCTCTCATGTCATCCTAAAGAGGAGGGAACAAGTCTACTTTATTCCCAAGCAGACTGAGGTTTGGTCCTGTGAAGGGTAATAAATAATAAGCGAATCTGCTTAAGAAATATGAAAATTCACAGGACTAACACCAACTGATGAGTTTTTAAAATACTTTTGTTCTTTTTTCTTTTTCATTTTTTTGCAGTAATGTCACTTCCCTCAAGATGCCTCTTTAGCAGCATAACATTTGTTTTATTAATACACAGATGCTCACTTGCTACAGAGTAACCCTGTGATAATCAAGCTTATCAAATTGTATGTAAAAGTGGATCTGAGTAGAGACCAAGTAACTCTTAAGAACAAGTGTAACAGTGGGGATTCTAGACTTCTAATGTAATTTAGCTAAGTAGAACTCTTCACCTGACTCTCTAGAATCCTTAGAGTAACTAAATAGCAAGAATCACTAAAAGGGCTTTTCTCTGGATAAGACAAGTTCAGCTATATGTATTATACATGACCCTGGCACTCAAGCTTAAGCACATGTGCCAAGACATCCTTACACACATAGAATTCAACCTGCATTGGAAACAGTAGACAAACTGGACCAATTAGAGCTGAATGAATTAAAAGTCAGCAGGAGGGATCTACGGATTTTAGTCAGTAACTCAAGGACTAGCATGGGTGGCGCCTGGGACTGAATCACGGGCAAGGAGGGAGAGCAGTGAGAAGAGAGGAAAAGAAACAGAGAGACAGAGAGAGGGACAGAGGGAAGTAAGAAGAAAGAAAGGAAGGGAGGGAGGACAGAGGGAGGGGAGAGAACACAAACCAGTCAGAGAAGACTTTTATCGACTCTCAGGTCACACGTCAGAAGGCTGCAATGGTAGCTTTCATGGCCCCAATTCAATAAAAAGCCAATTAATTGTATGAATAATGAAGCAAACCAGTAGAAAAAGATGTACTAGAAAGTCGCAACAGAGTTCAGTTTCTGAATCCAGATTTCCTTCCTTCTGGTCTAACAGCCCTTGCTGGATGTTTTTTTTTTTTAATTGAATTCTTTATTGGTACAATTTATATACATCTCAGAATCACATATAACATTGGGAAATTTGTACCAGTATATTCCACAAGTTAATTCTCATTTTTACCCATATCCCTACACACTCCCCCTCCTCCCCCCTTTATACATGCTCTTTTATTTTCTTTCTGTATCACATTTATTCCTTCCCCTCATCACATTCCCACACCAAGTTTCCTATAGAAATATT